>CAJNJA010005419.1:4499-17238 GCA_905231915.1 Symbiodinium necroappetens
TAATAGCCTTTTTATGGGCTTTGGGCCATCATTTTACCCACTTTGGGGGGTTCAGGCAGGGATCTAAGCCCTGTGGTTCTCGACCCTCCAATCGGTCAATGATGAGATCGAGGTCCACGGTGCTCAGACGACTACTCTTCGTAGTGAAGCTCCTTTAGTGTTGTGTTGAATGATAATTACCGTGTATTTCGGTAACAACACTGGCTCCTCCAGTCCTTTTGCTGCAGCTTCGACACACCTGCAGTGGAACGAGAAATCATACAACCTTACAGCTCACGAGCGTTGGCACTGAAGACACTATAGCTTCGGCGGCACAAACCGTCCAGCCCTGAATCGAACCAGCAAAGCTGCTGAAATGCGGATGCCTAAAACCTTAACCACCAAACCTTATATCGTAGATCCAAAACTCTAAATCCCAAACCTTACATGCCCTGAAAACCCGAAGCTCCAATCTGGCGGGGCAAGAAAAGGCTAGAGCTGACTGGCGAGCCCTATGTGTGCTGTCCGCCCCTCATCCGTTCTGTCTCCCTGATGTCTAGGGTTTGGGGTTTCTTTCTGGAGCATTAGGGACAGGATTGGGGGTTTTGGGTTTTAGCTTCTAGAGTTCAGGGTTCACGATTTGGAAAGTGCGGAGGTTTTTGCCGCCGAAATTCGTCGCGAGCCAAACACAAAACCAATAAACATCTGAAGCCCTCACACTCCTTAAGCCATCCTCGTGCTGATTACTGTGTCGAAGCCTGAAACCCACAACTCCTCGGACGCACAAACCCTAAACCCTAAACGCGAAACCCTCAACCCGAAACGCAAAAGGATGAGGCTTTGCGAGTCAAGATCTGTCAGGCTTGGAGCTCAAGGTTTGTGCTCCGTGCATCCCCAGAACCCCAGACCTGGCATCTTGAACTCTAATTACCTATAGTCTCCATTGTAGTTCCCTTTTGGGGTTACCTTTTGGGATCCTTAATTAAACCAAAAAAGGAACTACAATGGAGACTATAGGTAATGTTTAGGGTTTAGGGAATCCCATGACCCTCAAAGGCCTAAGCTCTGACCCCGAAAATCGAAGCCCGAAGCCCCCACGTCTGCCCTCGGGCTAGCGCTCCCTGCTTTGACTCGAGAACTGCAGGTGCCGGCCTGTGCCAGGCCTCCGACGTAGAGGGTTTGTCAATGGCTTATGGCTTGCCGGGTTCTGAACCTTAGAGCCTAAGCCCCCAATCCTTGATCTTGAGCGAGGGGGTTTTCGGTTTAGGGCTTGCTGACTTCTTGGAGAGTTCCGGGGTTTGAGATGCAGGGCTTTGGGCTTGAGCGTGCATGTTGGGCTGTTAAGATTGAAGATAACACAAGTAGTCCGTTTGGGGGTCCTTCTATTGCGATTTTCTTAAAGTCCTGAAAAGGGTAGTAGGTTTCCTAGGGTCGAGGCTGGGTTTAGGGTTTCAACGTTCTGCAGCTTAGGACCCAGTAAATGTCCAGTGTACAGGAGCATGAAGGATAGTGGCGGACAGCTAGTAATGTAAGTAACATATGCGCTCTATAGTTTAACGGAATATGTACTAATGTGACATGCTATATGATAGATGATGTCTGGCTTCTCCTTCGTCTATTAGTGCATGTGAGGGGTGTCACGAGCTACTAGTTTCGAATTGGAGGTGCAGATGGAGTTGCAGGTTGCTGGTAGGCTCAGATACAACAACCCAAACACCATCCCTATACCCCAAAACCTTGCTCCAACCAAGAGACCCCGGGCAACTTTGTCGAGCTCGACCCTAGACCCTAAGCCCTGAAGCCACCAAACCAGGTCCCGGACCCGGATGTAAAGAAACACCTAAAGCCAATCTTACAAGACTTTGCAGGACCCTCATCAGTCGCATACAGATCCTACCCAACAGGCCCTACCCGGGAGTCCCTACAGAACTCTTCTACAAAACTTGATATAACACCTTCATTAGACATTAGACCACTGTACAAGGGTAGGTCCATTGGTGCCTCATCGGAACCCCCATGAGAGCCCTCTTAGAGGGTAGATCCGTTTGGCACCTCATCAAAGCTTTCTTAGAACTATGAACAGATGCAGGCTGAGAAGGATAGCAACCCTTATCAGAACCCTGTTGAAGGGCAGGTTGACAAATTGACCATTACTGGACCTTCTTACGAAGGGCAGGCGAAAAAGGAAGGATGGTAGTCCTGAGATCCTTTGAATCCCAGTTGGGTCCTTTTGGCGACCCTCTGCCTGAGATTCCGTGCCTCTGCTTGGAGGTGCACAGGGTGTAGGGCTTCGGGCAGTGCAATCTCTCACGTTTGACGACATGCAGGGCTTAAGGCGTTAAGTATTTAGGGCTGTAAGGGTTAGGGGTCAAGGGTTCAAGAGCTTAAAGCTTCAATAGGTTAGAGCTTTGAGGGTTCATAGGCCTTTAGCCTCCAAGTGCCTGGGTTTTCAAGGGCGAAAAAGGTTCGGGGTTTATCAAAGTTAGGCCCTAAACCCTAAACCCAAAGGGTTGAGGGCTCGCAGGGCTTGTTGTCAGGGGGCTCAGTGGCCTGCGGGCTTCCACGGCTACCCGTCGCCTTTTTTGTGGAGCCACCGCTACAGCCCTAAGCCCTTCAGGGCCCGAAAGCTACATCTCGGGGGAGATTTCATGATCTTGAGAGAGAGATTTCCATTTGTCACACACCAAGCAATGGAGGTTCAGGGGTTCTCAGATTCTCGATGCTCCACCACATATCCCAGGCACGTGTGTTCACGGCACAGCCACTAAATCTGCGCAGCAGACAAAGCGAAGGTTTGGAGAGGAAGTGCAGCTGCACGGAGGATGCTTTGATCGCCTCAAGGACGTGCATCCAGAAAGAGGCTAAGAAAGCTGCTACAAAACAGCGCTCCCGAAGTGGATGGCATGTGCCGGGCTGGTCCAGTTCGCACCATAAAGGTGCCCACGCAAGTGGGCCCACAGAATTGACGCAAGATTTCTGAGAGCTCAGTTTGGGAGTGAGACTGCCCGGCAACGCCGGTAACCTTAGAGCCCGAAAAGCCCACTACCTCGAAGCCAAAACGACTAGTTAAGTTTAGAGTCTTTTAGAGAGCAGGACACCAATCATACCAGCAGGACATAGTCGCACAAAGACATGGTATGATAGGCAGGAGCAACAACAAGGATGATGGTGATATAATGATGATGACGACGACGATCGCGTTTCGGTGTTGCAGCTGATGGTGATGATGACCAGAATGATCATGACCATGTCCGTAATGACTGTTGGCTTGAAGAACACATTTCTCGTGCCTCATGCAAAATTCTGGGTTCTTGTTAAGGGATGTAGTTTAAGTTCCCACAATTTATAAATTTCTGGGTTCTGGTTAAGGGATGTAGTTTAAGCTACTACAATCTATAGGGACCTATAGTAAATAATATGGTGTCTTTATTATGGCAACTAAACCTAAATCCCTTAGCAAGAGCCCAGAATTTCGGATGCAACAGGTGTTCGTTTGCCCGCAGATGGCTGTGAGTGCCAATCGCTTCTTCACGCAGCACGGGGCTGAGGGTTGACGGCTTACGTTTTAGGGTTTACAAACCCTAAACCCTAGACCCTAAAGGGTTTAGGGTTTAGGGTTTCTTGCTCCGTGCTCCTGATTCTAGCAAAGAGGGGTCCTCATTTCACCTACAAACCATAAGAGTAATTCCCACTACACTGTAGAGACCCTAGCTTACCATAATCGCAATTCCTGGTATGTTGCAGAAACCCTACTTTCTACTATGTAGGTAGCCCCAAACCCTAAGCCCTAAACCCAAAACCCTAAACCCTACTTTCTACTATGTAGGTAGCTAGGAGCATTTGCTCATGATAGTAGAAGAGTGCCCGCTTTTAAGGGGTACTATAGATCCTAGAGACCCTCCGCCCTCAAGCACAGCCCTTTAATACAGTATTCAGCCTTACTAGCCTTAACACATCCTTAAACCTAAACCTAAACCCTCAACCTTAAACCTCGAAGCGTGAGCCCAGGACCTTAACTGCCTAAACCTGGGGCTTAGTTTGGATTTAGAGATCTCTGTTTAGGGCGCTGTAGGGTTCAATTCGGCTGAGGGTGTGGCGTTTGGTGTTTCGGGTGGTTTCGGGTTGCGGGCTTTGATCGGGGTTTAGAGTTGACCTGGGACCCCAAACCCTACAAAAGAGTAGGTTATCACCCCTTAGTAACTGGGTAGAACCCCTAAAACGGTAGGTTTTTGGAGTTTAGGCTAAACCCCTAAACCCTAAACTCTAAACCCTTCCCCCTAAACTGGTGTAGGGTTTTGCATGGTTTTGGTGAACCTCCACAGTCGAAAGTCGAGGACTCCTCGAGCATTTCTCAGATTTCTCGCAAAAGGCTGCATGGTAATATATAATATACTATATATTATAAAACATACTATATATAATATATAATATACTATATAATATTTCATCCCGAAACCTCAATTCCCAATCCCCTATGTACTGATACTCCTACTCAGGGGCGACCACCTTAAACCTTAGGCGCCCAAACCCTAAACTCCTTTAAACCCCTTACATAACTTTCGTAGAAATCCTAGAAACTCCAAAATGCCACCTGGCACAAAAAAGGCTTAGTAATTTCGGATAAAGTTAGTTAACAGTACCCTTGTTCTTTCTAGGAAAATCGCAATCGCGTAATGCATATTTTGTGTTTACTAGCAGGAAATGCATTCTACCGAAACCCGAAGCCTAGGCCCTCAACCCTAAAATCCTAAACCCTAAGTAAATTAACCCTCAGCCCTAAAATCCTAAACCCTAAAGAGCCCCTTTATAGACAAACATCGAGTCTAGGTCTCGCTTCGGCCTCATGAACACGCCGGCTGACAATGCCCTGGTCGAAGCTGCCAACTGCCTGGCGGCGCGCTGAGATTCTTCGGGCTTAGGGTTTAGGGCCGAGGGTTTAGGGTTTAGAGATGTGTTGTTTGTGATCTGTCTTGTTGTTTCTACTTGTGATTGGAGCTTCTTTACAATGTGATGTGAGGTAACCCTAAACCCTAAACCTTATTTACAATGTGAGGACGACCTTGCTTTTGGCTTTTTGCGGGCGGCAAGGGCGTGGCATTGGGTTTAAGGCTAGGAGGTCCTGGTCAGGCAACCGTCGGGATGGTCTGGAACAGTTGGATAAGTGAAAATTGTAAGTAAGTGATTTTAAAGTGGTTTGAAAAGGATTTGAATTTGAGTTTTCGCGCACCGGGTAAAAGTGATTCGAATGGTGACGTGGGACATTCGCAAAAGTGAGATGGCTACTCGAAAAGCGGTCTAGTGCTTTGAAAGTGATTTGGAAGTGATTCGAAAAACGATTGCAACGTGACTTCCCTGTCTGCACTGCGAAACAGTGATTTGAAAAGCGATTTGCGGCCGGAAAAAGGGATTTCAAAGTGAGTTAAGGCTTGCAAAAGTTTTTTCAGATTGATTCTGGGGTTGCGCATTGGATCTGCTAGGACTTGCGTACCTTTCAAGGATTCGTTGAGGTTTTGATTCAGGGACTCAAAATAGTGACTCTCGGGAGCCCTTGGGAAGGCGAAAACCTTTGGACAGTCAGTGTGCACCACCCCATCACTGTTGAAATCGCTTGTGACACCCCAAATCGGCTTGAAAACACTGTTGCAAGCCTCAAGTCGCTGTGAAACAGAGGCACTCTTCGATGCTGGTGACTCGTTTGAAGCATCCGTGGGGTGACGAACAGAATGGGAGCGTCAGAAGATAAATGCCGTTAAAGCCCCTATTCTAAGTAGTAAGATCCTCAAGATATGGGTCTCTCCAACTAGAAGGACGCCCAAGTAAACCCCAAGCCCTATAAACCCTAACCCCCCCCCTTTTTCTCAGCACATAAGACCGCCCGGCCCCACTTCACCCACCGGGCCCCCAGGGTTTAGGCTGTAGGATGATGCTATAAAGCCCTTCAGAACCCTGCAAATATCCATATAAAGCCGTGCCTGGTTATAGAACCGTGCATTATCTTACAGGGCTTATATAAAGAGATATAGCAACCCTACAACTCCTTGAGCAGAAACCCTAGGTGACCTTTAGAAATGTTGTCTATAAAACCCTGTAGGCAAAGCCCTCTAAACAAGCACCAACTGCCGTGGCCAAGGCGGCGGTGGCCAACTGCGCTGTCTGCTTCATGGAGCTGCAAGGGCCTCAAAACGCGCTCCGAAGAAGTCACAGGGCCCCTGGTACCGCAGAACCCGAACCTTTGGGATTTAGAGTTCTTGGGCCTGGGGCTTATAAAGGGCCTAACCTAAGTTTAGAGTTTTTGGGTTCAGGTTTTGTTTATGAGTTTAGGATGTTGGGTTCCTGGGCTTGGGGTTTAAAGATAGGGTTTTGGGGCTTGGGGGTGTGCTCTTTGGGTTTGTTTGACTCGAACCCCGAAACAACCAACATCTTTCCATGGCTTGCTGAAGAGAACCTCCTTTCATATTTCCTGAGGCCTGTTTTTTGAAGAGGCGGGGAGTGGTAGGTAAAGTCGACCGTCTTAGACCCTAAATCCTCAATCCCCTGCCCCTTCCGGCATCCGGAAGCTTACCTCAAATTAGCTTTGACAGAAGCCTTCAACGAGCAAACAAAAAGCACCACACCGTGGAAGTCCGGTGCGGATAGGGTCTGGGAACTGTTGTGTTCCCAGGATCGGAGCTGTGGTTCAGGGCCAAGTTTTGGGGGTTTACATTAAAAAAAAAACAACCGAAACAGGGGTTCCGTGTTCTGATTTCCTTATATCAGTCCAGGAATCTTAGTTCCTAAACCCCAAAGGAACAGGTAGGTCTCTTGGGGTCTATAGGCGCTCATTGGGGTAGCACAGGATGTCTGGCTTTGGTTTACTTCAGTTTAGGCTTCAGGGTTTAAGGCCTGACATGCTTCGCCATCAATGACTCAACCGGAACAGAGTTCTGGGGTACATTCTCGTTCGAGTCTACAGGGATTGCAAGGGGCTTGTCTGAATGACTGGACTCATCAGTTTGTATAACTTGAGTCTAGGGCATTTTCAGGTGGGTAGTTACCGTTATAAGAGCCTTATAATAGAAGGTCTATATACCTTATAGAAGCCTTGTAGAAGCCCTATATACCCTAAACTCCCCACCTGTAGTTTCCTTTAATTGAGCCCCCGAACATCTTGAACCTCGAACATGTGAAGCCCCAAAATCTTTTGACCGAGACCTCTGCAAGAGACTTCTCAGGAAGGGTTGCTGCCAACAGTGCTTCCAGATCGCACGGAGCTCGGAAGTTTAGGGTTTAGGGTTTAGGGTTTACCTATAGTCTCCATTGTAGTTCCTATTTGGGGCTACCTTTTAGGATCCTTAATATAGAATTGGTGAAACCAAAAAAGGGAACTACAACGGAGACTATAGGTAGGGTGAGCACAGGGAATGGCTCCGCCTTAACGAGGCTAGAAAGCAACCGAAAGCCCCAAAACCGAGCTGCAGCCTATGCCCTAAACCCTGAACAACTAAACGTACCAGAGCCGTTGGGCAGCTCCTAAACCCTAAACCCTAAACGGACAGCTCCTAAACCCTAAACCCTAAACGGACAGATCCTAAACCCTAAAACCTAAATCGTGGAGGTTCAGGAGTTCTTCAGGCTCTGCAGGAAGATCCGGGCGAAAGCTGGCAGAAACGTTGCCATCCTGCCCAGAAATGTGTTGAAGAAAAGTGCAAGAGTTTTGTTGTCTACCCCTCAAAGGTCCTAGGTACCTATATGGGGAATACTTTTTGCTCCTCAAGTACATACAAGCCCTGCTTTCTACTACATAGGTTCTTAGGACCCTGCGGGTACTCGTTCCAGGGCAGATCCACTCCCCAGCATCGCTCCCCACCTGAAAAGCCTCGTCGGTCCGGGCGCGTCATCACAGAATGCCAGAGATGCCATACTTCAGCGCGAAGCGCCCAAGCTACCCAGAGAACCCGGCATACCCCTTTTATCCCGAAACCCTAGGCCCTAATCATGGTTTAGCTCGGCCCAACGATCTCCTGCAAGGATATTGATGGCCCTTGCCTGGACATTGAGCTTCCTGTCAGGGACCGCCCTCGGGCGCAGGGTTTTTGTTCCGTACATGTATGGAGCTTTCACCTTCTTTGTGGGAGTTGAACTTTAGCAAGGCCCGCGTAGTCCGTGATCTTGTGCTGTTCACAGTCATGGAAACCCAAACTGTATTCCAACTAATACAGTGCCTTGGCCCAATGTAGCGACGGTCACTTGCGAAATCTTCGAGTGGAAGATGGTGGGCTCGTTCGGCGGAAGCTGCCGGTTGCCATTCATTCATTGTTTTTGTCGGGTTTAGGAGTTTAGGGTCCATTGCTTGTTTTTAGGCTAGGGTCTTCAACAGTTTAGTGATGCAGGGCTTTCAGATTCTTGGGTTTGGACGTTTTTTCGGGCTCTGAGCAAGACCACAACACCCGTCAATGAACAATAACATCCTCCAGTCGTCATAGTTTAAGGGACGTTTGTTGGACATGACTATTTCTTGAGCCATCAAATCAGAGCAACATCATGTGAAGATTCCGAATGGGCTTGTTATAATTAAACACAATTAAAAAAACAGTTCACGTAATTGCAACCACATTTCATAAGATGTCATGCCAAGGTTGTTGTGCTCTCCCTGTCTGCAACCTTTTGTGGCGTCCTGCTCCTTAGTAGCTGAAGGAGTACACTTTACACTTTTGGGATAGTATAACCCCCTTTTGTTTAGGCACGCTTAAAGCTCTGGGGGCTTATGAGCTCAGCAACTAAGGCTCTGTCAATCTCACAGGAGTTCCAGAACAAGTAGGGTTTTGTAGGTCCTGATTATATAAACCCTAATATGGGATTTATAGGGACCCTACAAAAAAGGGTAGGTTCTAGGGACCCTACAAAAAAGGTAGGTTCTGGTGCGAACTCACTAGCCCCCAAGTCGAATGTTTTCATGCTATACTCAGCCCCCTACACAGGGTTTAAGGTTTAGGGCTTAGGGTTTAGGGTTTAGGGTTCAGATTCCACCGATCATGGGCGTTAGTAAGCAGGGTTATGAACAAGGCAAAATTATCTACGATGTGGGTGCTTAGACTCTTTCGGACGGGAGCCCTAAATCCCAGACCCCCAATTACGAGGAGCTGATCCTCCTTGCGGACTTTGCATACCTTTGCCTCAATGGCTGCATGTACGCGCAGCAGCAGGCGCCGGTCGAAGGGTGCAGTGCTTGAGCATTCAGGGTCCATGCGTGCCGGGTGCAGAGAGTCTAAACCCTAAACCCTAAACCCCAAAAGTCTAAGAGATCCCCAAAAAAGCCCACAGCTTGAACCCTAGAACCCTTGAGCCCTAAACCCTAAACCCTAAGCCCTTGCTTTCTTCTGGGATGGAGAGCTTTAGACTTTGGGGATTGCAGGGCCCCGCGGGGTTCTCCAGAACTTCGTGCTGTTCTGTATAGATGTTCTAGAACATACCCACGACCAGGGTTGAGGGTTTATAGGGTTTAGGGTTTAGGGTTTTAGCGTTTAGGGGTTTAGGGTGACCCCTGATTCCCAATACTCCTGACGAGCATGTCGCACGTGCAGCCCAACAAGAGCCCGCGACTCAAGATCCCGAATTTGCAAGGCTGCGCTCACGTCAAGTATGGAAGCCCATAATTAGCCGTTCCAACATTTGGAACTTCCTACGTCACTGAACCCTGCGCCATAAATTCCTAAACCTTGAAGCCTAGACCCTAAACCCTAGCATCCTCAGCCAATGTGTAAGGCAGAGATCGATGCCATGCAAAGCCGGGGTTACGGCGGCGCGCCGCAGGCAATTTTTGACTGAGTCTTGTGTTCGTTGACTGGCATTCAGGATCAGGGGATAAGGGGTTTACATTTTATAGGTTTTAGGGTATATTGGGTTTTGGGGTTTTCGGATCTTTGGGTTTGGGGTTAGACATGGGTTTCTTCACAAACACACACACACAGATTTAATGCCGATGTGTTTGCATACATATATATATATAAGTATATACATATATCTATCTGTCTATATATATATACACTTAATGTATGTCTGTATGTATGTATGCATGCATGCATGCATGTATGTATGCATCTATGTACATGCTTTCCATGGGTCCTAGGTAGTGTAAAACGAGTGTCTTCCATGCCATGCTTGGGAAAGACTCTTCTGAGCAGCAAGGCCCGCACCTCTGCTCACCTACCCATAGTCTCCATTGTATTTATTTTTTTGGGGTTACCTTTTCGGATCGTTAAAATGGAATTGGTTAAACCAAAAAAAGGAACTACAATGGAGACTTAGGTAATGAGGGAATGAGCCGTCCGGTTTACGGAATTTGCAGAAAGACAAGCACCGAAGCCTGGCCGCAAAACCTTTCACACACCAAGACTCTCAGAGCAAATGAAGCCCCCCCCCCAAAAAAAAAGAAAAAAAGAAAAAAGGAAGCACAAGATGTCTTGCGGTTTGGGATTTTGGGGGGTTAACGGGGGAGACATGCTGCGCAGAGCCCTTTTCAGAGCCTGGGCTCGTATTTAGTCCATTATAAGCCCCCCAAAAAGAAGGTGGAGCCTTCTCTGAACTACCTCTAGTCTCCATTGCAGTTGGATCCCAAAAGGTAGCCCCAAAAAGGAACTACAATGGAGACTATAGGTACTGTCTGTGCCAGGCGCTCCTGGCAGTGTTGCCGCAAAAGATGCAGGCACGGCTTCAATGAGCAAAAAGGGCTTCCCTTAAACCCTAAACCCCTAAACCTTTTTGGGCTTCCCTAAACCCTTAAACCTTTTTCGGGGTTTTGAGTAAAAGGGCAGTAGTGCGAGCACCTTAGATCATAGCTTCTCGGCATATCTCATTTTAGTAACCCCTTAAACCAAGCCCCTGAGCCCTATAAATCCTCTACGTCGCCAGTCTTGCGACCCTGGTGTGTAGTCACCTGGGCTTCCGGTGTTCTCCTGGAGAACCCAATTCTGCGCGGGTGTCCAAGCCCTAAACCCTAAATCCTAAACCCTAAACCCAAAACCTCAAACCGTTTGAGTTTTACGGGTAATGAACCGGTAAGCCTGGGGTCATAAACTCCCGTTCTCAGGGTTTGGGGTTGCAGGTAAACCCCAAGCCCTATCCATGTGAAGGCGCTGATGGCGAATGCTCGTCCGCCGCAGCAGCAGTTCATGATGTCCTGAGCCTTTGGTTAAGGGTTTTAGGCGCAGGAGAAGATGAAGGAATTAGGCTTCCCCATAGGCCCTTAAGTAGTTCTTCTTTATGGTTTACATTTAGAATCCTATACTGTAATCCCAAAAAGGAACTACTCAGGGGCCTATGGTTCTAGCTTTCATTGTAGGAGGGTCCCAGGGCTCGGAGTTCCGGAGTTGTGATTGTCTCTGGCGCCTCCGAGAGGGATTTGGGTTATGTAGATCCTTGAGGGTTTAAGGGGTTACCTATAGTCTCCATTGTCGTTCCTTTTTGGGGCTCCCTTTTAGGATCCTTAATATAAAATTGGTTAAACCCAAAAAAGGAACTACAATGGAGACTACAGGTAGGGTGTGACGAACGTCGCAGACCGAGTAGACCGCACAATGTCGCAGTCCCCTCACACCCCTAGCTAGAAAGTCGTGGTTGTACTCCATATGCCGGGACTTGCAGCTCCACAGTCTCAACTAAAGCTTACAGGTTGGGTCCAGGCTTTTGGGGTCTAGGACCCCTTAGGGGCTGACAGGCCTATGCCCCGTTGTTCACTCGCTGGGACCAAAGTGTCCGGACAAAATCTTGCGGAAAGAAGTACCGACAGCAAGGGAGCACATATTGGGTTCAATCGAGGGTATACCTTAAGCCACTAAACCTAAACCCTAAATCCCAATAAAGTACTGTAACAAATAGGCTCCTTCTGGGGGGGCCGCTTTTAACCGTAAAGCATCAAGAAACCCGCGTCAAAAGACACCCCTAGCTACCCTAAGCCGACATTCAACAGGTCGGGTTTAGGGTTTAGGGGGTAGTGCTTTCAGACTCTTGGCTTAGAGGCTTAGGTTTCAGGCTTCTGTATTGAGCGATCAACAGTGCAGTCGTGATAGAGTCTGACAGAGGTTTCGGGCGGGGGGATCGGATAGCTTTCAGCTATGTTGGCGAGAGCCTGAACCCGGTGTGTTTTCGATACCCTCCTCAAACCTGTTGTTGGGCAGAAGTTCCTGGTGCTGTGTCGGACTTCGTGGGTGGTATCTAGGTAGGCCATGAGGACATTTGTTTTCAAAGTGTCCTTCATGGGGCGTAGGAGGATCTAATAAATCCACATCCAGAGGTGTTTTAAGGCACACCTGGTAGTATAGTAAATTTGTGCCTTTCTTAAGACTCAGAAATTCAAACCTTTGAGACCCACAGTTTCTGCCCGCATCCCGGCAACAGTCTGCGCGGCTCTGCAGAACTTTAATTCCCTTCAAAGCGCTAGGCTTCCTAAACCCCCCCCCCCCCCCCCTCAAAACAAAAAGGACCAACAAGCCCTACACCCCACACCCCAAAGCCCATGTTCTCCCTAAATTCGAAGCCTTGAGCCAGAGTAGACCAGGAAGTAGAAGTCAGGCCCTATCCACCAAGATAAGGGTTTTGGGTTTTGGGTTTAGGGTTAGGGTCCGAAGAATTACGGAGACTATTCCTCAGGGCTCCTTCGTTCTGTAGATTACAGTACAGCCCCAAAACCCTGCCCAAAACTAGTAAGGCACCATATACTGGTAGTTCGCTCAATTGGGGTCCCCCGCTTAGGTCTCGCAAGTAGTACGGCACCTTTATAAAAAGG
>CAJNJA010005420.1:0-44851 GCA_905231915.1 Symbiodinium necroappetens
TGACAGGACGAACGTACCGTAAATACCGAGTAAAACGAACGTGCTCTTAAGAGGGTTGGCAGCAGAGGTGGTTGGTAGGGGGGGGCGCCTACTACTACTACTACTACTACTACTAATACTACTACTACTCCTGCTGCTACTAGTACTTGTACTACTAGTACTACTAGTACTACTACTACTACTACTACTACCACTACCACTACCACACCACTAACAACTTCCAATGCCACTACGACTACTACAACTACTACAACTACGAGTACTAGTACGACACCCCTTCTCCTCCTTCTCCTGCTCCTCCTACTCCCACTCCAACTCTGCCACTGCCACTGCCACTGCCACTGCCACTGCCACTGCCACTGCCACTGCCACTGCCACTGCCACTGCCACTGCCACTGCCACTGCCACGCCACTGCCACGCCACTGCTACTGCTACTGCTACTGCTGTTGACGGCGGACTACGGGCATCGTTGAGGGAGTGATGTGATTCTGCTCAGATGCATGGGTCAGATCTCGATTCTCCACTTAGTTTACGGATTACAGCTTCACAGCCGACATGATTTTTCTTTTTATCTGACGAGTCTGGCGGCATCCTGGCCCACCGCTAAAATGAGCTCTGTGTCCACCAGCACTCCGAACCACCAGAAAGGAACTCGACCAGGGGCATGACGAGGAGTGCCTCAGAGCTCTTCATGGTGTTTTGGGTCATCCTCTTCAGTTCTCGTAAATTTTACGACCTTAGCAAGACCTTAGCATGCAGCGGCCTGGTGATTAGTAGTACAAATCCTTGGGTTCGCCAACATCTGTTGTAGTAGCAAAACCCTAAGCCCAGTCTAGCGTTGAGGCCCTACGCCTCATTTCCTTGAAGAGGCACTCGTACAAGGTTCTGGAATCCTGTTGTTCCAGAGTATTGCAGGTCGAGCGATTCAATGCTCTTTCGAAGGTGTTCCGACGACGTGAGGGAGACATGCGGCCTTGCATGGTCGGGCTGTAAGGATCGTACAACGCGTATGGACGAAGTCTCGTAGCATTACTTCGTCTCCTCATGAGACCTAGACCGAAAGCCAGCAAGGCAGCTGCTGATCTTGAAACCCTATGACATTGTGCGAAACATAAGCATGCTGCAGTTTCAATCGAATTCTGCGTATATCCTGCCAAGTTCTTGGCAAGTGGATGAAGATCATGTTTGTGATAGTCAGTTCTGGTTCTCTTTGGGTGTGATACCCGAGGTGGCTGAGCCCGGATCAGGCGATGGCCCCCTGGCCAAGGGAGGAAGGGCTTGCGGGGCGAGCGTTCACACGCTGGGGTTGCGGGCGTTCCAGCTACATTGTAGCTACATCAGCTCTCAGGTAAGTGTACACCATGCAAAGGCTGGCGATTGTACAAGTTGTGCTGATGGAATGACCTAATTATCGTGTACGCATAAGTACAGAACGTGTGCGTACACTATCATACACCAATGTCTCTCTTTGCCGCCTTACCCGTCGATCGGTAGAGTCTGTAGAGCTATTGTTGGAAACACCATGACACATGCAGCATAGTACACACGCACAGAGATAGTCATAGTTCTGTGCGTATATACCTATACATATATATATATATATGTATATGTATATGTATATGTATATGTATATGTATATGTATATGTATATGTATATGTATATGTATATGTATATATATATATACATATGTATATGCATTCAAATACAATTGCATCTTTTTTTCTACATACATACATACATACATACATACATACATACATCCATCCATCCATGCATGCATGCATGCATGCATGCATGCATGCATACATACATACACACATGCATGCATGCATGCGTGCGTGCGTGCGTGCCTGCGTGCGTGCGTACGTGCGTACGTGCGTGCGTACATACACACACACACATTCCTACATACGTACATAAACACATACGTACATACATAAATACATACATACAAACATACATAAACACATACATACATTACATGCTTCACATGCATTTCATACATTACATACATTACGTTACATTACATTACATTGCATTGCATTACAATACATGCATGCATGCATGCATGCATGCATGCATGCATGCATGCATACATACATACCTATATACATGCATACATGCATACATACATACATACATACATACATGCATACAAACAAACAAAGATACATACATACATCCATGCATGCATACATACATACATGCATGCATGCATACATACATACACAAGTACGTACGTACCTACGTACATATATACATACATGCATACGTACCCACACTGATCTTATCTTGTCTTGTCATGTCTAATCTTGTTTTGTCTTGTTTTATCTTATCTTGTCATATCTTATGTTTATCTCATCTTATATGGCCTTACAGTTTAAATTTATTGTATATATTAACTCTTGGAATACACTGCAATATGTCATCTTATCTTAGCATATATTTTGTTATATTGTATGTTATATATGTACTAAGCACATACGCACACAAAGCACACAGGCGCAGATGCATACATTAACAGGCATACTGTATACTGCTCTTGTGTCTGTGTGACGTTCCTGTCTTCATCCCGAAAACGCAGCACCTTTCTGGCTGTCTCAGGAATACGAATGTCCCGTCTGCAAATGTGTTTGCCGAGCTGCCGTCTTCCACGATGCAGCGGCCTCAGGTGGAAGCGAAAAGCCACTTGCAAGCCACCTACAGGAGATAGAAGCAACTGGCGTGTGGGTACAGGCATGCCTTGCCCTTCTCTGCCAGGCATGCACGAAGCTCTTCTGCGAGCTTTGTTGGAACAAGGTCTACGGCCAGAAGGAGGCTGACCAAGTCGGGGATGCGTTCTCGGGTGCAGAGGGTGGCTGCCAGCAGGGTCAGCTCCAAAATGCAAGCATAGCAGCGGGGAGCTTGTGCCAGCAATCCTTAAACTCAACATGTTGTTGAAGCTGACCCGGGGAATGGACCGACCAAGCCAGCATCCTGCAAAAGCATTTGTACCAAATCTGTGTTCTGAACAGCAGCCAAGTCGACCGAAAACAAGGGCAGTCATCTGTGAGCTAGTTTTTGACGTGATCCACATGCCAGTTTCTGGAACTGAGCTGCTCGATCCCGAATCCTTTTGTTGCATCACCTCTTTGGGCAGCGCTCCAGGAGTGCCCCGTTTGCCGGCAGGGCGGTGAGATCCAGCCTTCGAAACCCGGTGCAAGGTGTGTACGATGGGAAAGGTCCAGTGGTTTACTGTTGGCCAATGAGCTAATCCATCCTGTGTTGGCATTCAGCCATAGAACGACCCCACGTTCTGAAGTAGCTCCATATAGTAAAAACCCTCCTGGGAGTCGAACCACGTTCAACATGGACGCAACGTGAGTGCTCTGCCTCTTGAACTTGTTCATGAAACATCAAACCTCACTGTCCGTGGTCAATGTCAAAATGTTGCTGTCTCGAAGCAGTGATATAGCATCCCGCATTGTGGAAAGTGCTTTTAGCAACAAATCCGAGCATGACCGTCATACTGTAAGTCTATTCATGTCGTGCTGCAGTAAAAGGTACAGAAATCCAGCTTCATGGTTTTATCTATCGAAACGCTATGTCAGCCCACCTAAACTAAAGGCGGCCTAGCAACTTTAACCTACGGGTCGCAAGGGATGCCCCCGTTCGGTTGGCACTCGGCAACTTCGCCATCTGGGAATCTGGGAGTGGCGGCAAAGTCTCTGCTGATCCATACCTGGTCCAGTGCCCTCGAAGCTGGGCTGAGCAGCGACACAGCTTGAGTCGCTCGAGACGAAATCCGCCCAGGAACAGAGACCGGGTGAAGATCATGAACCTCAAGATCAAGTCTCCTGGACTAGTTTGGACCTGAACCAGTCCGCGTGATGTTGAAGAGAATGTGGATTGTGTGATGGTGGCGATATGGCTCCGATATTCGCCGCGGTAGTGGTAGTGATGATGTAGCTGCCCACACTAATTAGACTGGCTAATTAGTGTTGAACACTATGCATTCGACAACGGTGACAGTGATGTCGGAGGCAATGATGGTGGCAGTTCCGTTTGTGACCTGACGAGGATGATGGTAGCTGCGGCGATTTCCATGGGGAGGGTGACGGTGAGATGGAAAGGATGTTTATGTTGATGTCGAAAGCGCTGGTGTGGTGATGTTTGTGGTGGGGGCGCTGTTGGTGGCATTTGTGGCGGTGCTAGTGGTGCTGGTGTGGTGCTGCTGGTGCTGGTGCTTGCTCTGGTGCTGGTGGTGCTGGTGGTGCTGGTGGTGGTTAGTAATGGTGGCGGTAGTTGTGGTGGGGTATGGGGCTATGGGTTGGCAGTGGCACTGCAACCCTAAGAGCATACTTCAATCCGCTCCTGGTAGCCGGAAGATATCGAACTTCGACTCCCTTCCCCAGAGCTCCGAAGAAATCGACAGCATCGCTCAGGTGCCCGAATGGCTGCTGTGCGACTTTTCCCCTGGTTGACAAGCGAAGTCACCTCCGGATCTGTCCACACCGCAAGGCGAGAGGAAGTCTTGAACGCAGCACTCCACCCCTAATCGTGCGATCCGAAAGACAGCTCTCAAACTCTCATTGCCGACGGTGCTAAACAGACTCGTATTGAGGAGCTTTCCAGATGAGGTTTTGGGGTTTCGGGATGCAGGACGCACGACCTCTGTCGTGCAGATTCTTGCCTGTCTTGCGCAGGTTCGCTGCCAAGACTGCGGCGGCGCCATTGGCCTCCATTTGATGCCACAACATCAGAAGCATGGCAAATGGCAATTCAAGTCCGTTGCAATCCGTTTCTCAGTCGCGAGTGCCATGGCCTCCAGTGGCACGGCCAGGCCTTCCAGCTAACGACCTGTCAGCCGAGGATAGAATGCGAAGCCAAGTCCCTGATATGCAAGATCTGCGGCGAGAGAGCTGCTTGTCGGATGTCGGCCCAAGCTTTCTATTTACCAGATAGGAGGTGTCATCCTACGCCTGATAGACCCTCAGATGAGTCGGAATAAAGGGCTGGGACTTTGATCAACTCAATCTTTGTGCGTATTTCCCTTCTGCTTTACCTTGCCCATACTCTCAAGATCGAGTATTCCCCTTCAGCTGATGATGAGCACTGATGAATATTTCCCGCAGGTGCTGGCCAAGCAGATGCATACACACTTGGAAGCGAACGCTGGCATGCACATCTCTGCTCTGCTGGTGGGGGCTTTCGATCAAGAGGGTCTTTATGGGACAAGTATTGAGGTCCTTTCGGGGTCGGGCCCGTTGGCCAGGGCTAGAGTGGGATGATCCTGGGATGCCTCCCCTCTCCTGAAGCGTCAGTCGTCTGGCTTTACGCAGGGCTTCGATTCGTAGGTAGTTGTGTTCCGAGAAGAGGCGCGTAGGCAGGCTAGCGCCTAGGTAAAGTGGAAAGTGGAATGGTTGCACTGTCTTCCTGCCCTTCAGCCCTTCCGTCCCACTTTGACAGGATAAAATCAGCGAGATGGAGGCCAACTCACAAAAGCAGACACAGGCCTGGCTTCGGCATTAGGAAGGTCAAGGCAGAGCCTCCGCTCATGCAGAAACGGAAGCATTTGCAAGCCAATAGCCGCATAGCCGTGGCCAGGACCGAAGCAATGACTTTGGAAGTGCCATCGTTATACTCATGATACCTGCTGCAGCTTGTGGAGGCGCTCCAGGAGCGCATCGAGAAGCTGGAGGAGGAGGTCCAGGAGCTCAGAGCAGGCCGGGAGCTGCCGCGCTCCGGGGGTCTTCCCGTGTAGCTTGTGGGACCGCCGCAAGTCCATGCTAGCCCTCATCGTTGGTCCCAGCCGCAAGCTGTAGTAACAGTGGTTGCTGTTGCTAGATCAGTTGACACAGGGAATCAGGGAGCTTATAGTTCTCACCAGCGCCGTTGCCAAGAACACGAACATAGAGTTTTGTTCCTGCCCCCCCCTCCCCCCCAACCGTACACGTCCTCTGGACAAGTGCTGTGTGGGCGTCTCTGCATCATTTAGGGTATCCTGGGACAAAGTCTTGCAGACCCGACAGGTAGACGCGCTAGCAAGAGCAGCTACAGATGCAGACACGTCCGAATGACTGGGTCGATATCTTTTGTTCGGGGTTTGGGCTTTGAGCTTTGTTTGGTCCGAGTCATGATAAGCTTTCCGGCAGGTGGAGTTGACATGAACCCGCTGACGGCACCGGAGGTCCTGGACTTTACCTGATGCGCCCTCGCCTCTCTGCATGCCATCCATTAAAAAACAGCAACCTCCCGAATGCAACATGTAGATGTAGAAATCAATATCCTGCAGTATGGCATAGCCGCCCGGTCATGCCTCAGCCCTAAGCTCTCGACTGAAACAGCTGTGCGCCGGCGGAACAAGACGAGATCAGGTGCAACATCATATATCGTAGTTTCGATTTGGACTGTGGAGTCCGGAGTCGTTTGCAGATCCGTAGCCGTAGCCGATGCCCGACAGCGCTATACCACGAAGTGGACAAGTGCCTGCCTGTGGTTGATGAGGCTTTATTTATT
Source organism: Symbiodinium necroappetens (assembly GCA_905231915.1). NCBI lineage: Eukaryota > Dinophyceae > Suessiales > Symbiodiniaceae > Symbiodinium > Symbiodinium necroappetens. The sequence continues at coordinate 6,501 of CAJNJA010005420.1, forward strand.
GCGTTCTCACGAAGAATCTGACGCAACGCAGCTCAAAAGAGTGGCGCGCGGTGCCCCGCCACCATGGCCTTGCATGCCTGGGCTGCATGTGCAGCGTGCTACAGAGCTCTGCCGTGAAGCTGCTGTTGTCGCCTGAGGTCAAGATATTCCAGCAAGCCCTGTCCCTGTCGCCCGGCAACTCTCAGATCAACGGCGACCTCATGGTCCAAGCCTTGGGAGGGCTTCGAAGGGTGGGTGTCGCTGTAGATGCCTTTCCACGCCTTCCATGGGACATTGCATCGCTCAGTGGTGATGTAGACGTAGCAGTGGCTGCAGCCTTGCAGCGAGCAGAAGCTGCCCGAGCAAATGAAGGCGGGCCCCTCTCGTTGCACTGCCGAAAGCAATTCAACACCCGACTAGTTTTTGGCACAATTCCACATCTTGCAAACCTAAGCCTAGGCCCCAATCTGGGAGCATGAAGATGTTTCTCACTCAGACCGCCCACGCCCTCCGCCCCCCCCCCCCCCCGNNCCCCCCCCCCCCCCCCCCCTTGCAGTCTTGCAGTCTTTGCTCCAGCCCAAGCGTTCCGAGGTTGCGCGACGCAGGCTTCGCGACGATGCGCCGATGCCAAAGAGCGAATCCGCCTAGGAAGTGCTTCGTTTGAGAGCGAATGTAGTTGTGATCATGAGGACTACCCCTCCTCTTTGTCTTCTTATGAGCATAAGTATGATGCTCTATGTATGCTGTGGCGATGATGCATGTCATTGTACATTATGCCATCATGAAGGTGATGGTAGGGCAGTTCGACCGCGGTCACTTCTGGGAAATCAATGGGTGCACTGTCGTTTAGCATCAACCGTGACTGCCCGGGGGTTGCCCTTTGCGGCCTCAGGATTATGTTGTTGATGGGCCTTGGGTAGTGGGGTTTTCAGACTGTTTGATATCAGGATTCAGGTCTGCCTTGATGTCTGGAGATTGGATTTGCCGCGAGAGCCCCGTGAAACTCAGGCCATGTTTTTCGTTACGATTTCCACACCCAGCCCCAGTAGAAAAGTCCAGACCGCGAGAAACTTGACTTGCTCCAATAGTGCTAAGCCGCTAAGTGCTGACGGCACCATTCCCAAGATCTACCAAATCTGCGGCCATAGGAGAGATCACATTAACGTACATCAGGGAGCAAATGTCATCATAGGGAGATATCGTTTCAACTTGAGGGACTCCTGCAACCCCCGACACCCACGGTTCCACCCGCCGAGTCCTCCTGAAGAGTCCACTTGCCGTCTGCCCGGAGAAGCTTCTGACAGTGATGGTGACGGTTGTTGCTTTGCCTGGTTTCTGTTGTGGCATTGTCCGAGCCTCTTTGCTTGGTAGTAGCTGTGGTGATACGCGTCGCGGTAGGAGTAGTAGCAACTAAGCAGAAGCAGCCGTAGTTGTCCTTGCAAAGCTGTGGTAGGTAGCTGTAAGAAGCAGAAATTCGGCAGGACGTAGTGATAGGAAGTTTCAACTACACTTCGCAATGCAGGAATAGTTCGAAGCGGCAGGACGAGCCCCATGCCCATGACCACCTCCACGGAAACCGCCACAAGAATGTCTCTAAACTAGACCGCAGCATCTCGGAAGCCCTGGCCACCTAAAACGCCACAGCAGTTGGAAATAGTTCCAGGCGGCTGGGCATGAGGTGTACAGCTCCGTTGTTGAGGTCCTGTTTCCGCAGCCCTGCCAGGGATTGAAGAACTGGCTGATGACGCGCCGACAGCGGCAGTAGTGCCGGACCGAGCTTCGTTCCGAAAAATGATCTGGCCTTGAGTTGCAATGTCTTGGGCTTGGGGTTTTTTTGTGGCTTACTATCTCAACAAGCTGGAGCTGGTGAGCAGCAAGAGTGAAAGGTTCGGATCCTTATCCTTTGTTCGTGCTTTCTATGTTTCAACCAAGGCATCCGCGCCCCTACGGCCCGGCTATACGCCAGCGCGGCGATCGTTGACGAGGGCTTTCGGGGTGGGCACATCTTGACTTCGGACATCAGGGTCCGAATGTTGGGAGTTTGGCCACACCGACGACGAAGACGGCGACTACAATACGAGCATTATCATTACTATTATTTTGATTGATTGTTTTGTTGTTGCAGCTGTTGCTGTTGCTGCCGCTGCTGCTGCTACTGCTTCTGCTACTGCCACCGCTCCGGCGCCTACTCCTGCTCCCTAAACCCTACTCCTACTACTACCACCAGGACCTACGACCACCAGGACTACCACCGCTACCACGACGATGATGACGACGACGATTTCTACACCGACCACCACTGCAAAAATGCCATTTCTATGATGTGGTGACGATTCTTCGTAGGTACACAAAGCCGTTGACGGCAGTGGCAAAGACGACGACTAGAATCACCACCACCACGGCCGCGAACCCGACCCCCGACCACGACCGCGAGTGCGAGCGCCACTCCCTGCAAGTGCATCTTAAGTGCATCTTCCGCTTCAACGCAAGTTCATTTACCGTCAGCACCCTTGACTGCGAAGACCACGTTTCGCGGCAAGTCTCTTACTACTGTGTATGCTAATGTTCTTTGTTCCTTCAGTGGTTGGCCAGGCGAGTGCAGATCGAGGAGGACTCCGACAGCGAGGATGAGGCACGAGCTGCGTCTAGGGCTCTGTGCTGCTAGGGGTGTTGGGTCCAGGGGTGGGCTACAGAGCTCGAGTGGTTTATGGGTAAAGGGTGAAAAGATGCCAATGGCTCATTGTTTGCAGGTTTGTCTTCGAAAAGGTTGCGGGACTGGCAGAGCCAGGTTTTCTCCCATAGAGAGTAGATGATACTGACTCTTGGTGGCCCACTTAACAGGATACATCATCACCGATGCCAATGTCCTGGAGTCTGCTGCAAGCAATCACTCTCATATTGGCAGGTTGACCCTGCGTCAAACTGTATGGTTGTGGCAACAAATTGATTCCAGTCAGTTGTGCAATCACATCTGCTTACTGGCCGTCTATAGGTTCAGAGACTTTGAAGTGCTGAACCGGGCTTTCTTCAATTGAATCCGGAAGCCAACTGCCAAAGACCTAGACCCGAAATCCGCGCTCCTTTCGCTTCCTCGGGACAGTCTTCGCAAAGTCCAGCGGCAGGCGGCGGATGCCAAGAAAGCGTCGGTGCAGAGCCGGGTTCTCAATCCCATGCTAGAACAACACCTGGAACAGCGTTGGGTGTCGGGCATGTGAATCGCAGTTCAATCAGCAAGGCAACGGCAAGCCTGCTCCCGGCAATGGCTTCGTCAAGGTCGCCATCGAGGAGGCATTCGCCGCTTTCGCGAATCAGTAGCTGCGGCAGACAATAGCGCAGCGAACACAGAGATAGGGGGGACAAGTCCCATTTTGGCGATGAGAAGTCTGGGTGTTCCCTGGGACCTCAAGACAAGAACATCATGAGAATAGAGCCCCGGCCCGAAAGCGCGAGCGCAGACTGGGTAACCGGCAACACTTCGCAAAGACTGCTCAACCGCCCAGGCCATAATCACCACTTCCGTAATCCCCCATGCACAGGCCAGGAAGAACGCAGCTAGGGCGTTAACTGTGAGAACTTGCCTGCTTCTGTCAGGTGAGCGGCAGCGAGGACGAGGGTCCCGAGCGCTGGCCTTAAGCTGCCTTCAGGCCTTCGGCGTTCAGGAGAGTCGTTCAGAGGAATCCCGGGCCCCGTGGTCTGGTGCGAGGAGCCAAGAAAGTAGGGCCAAGAAAAAGGACTTCAAGGACTTCACGCGGGAGCCTGTCAAGTCCAAACTCGAGAAGCTCTCCAGTGACAACTGGACCTTCACACGGAGACATCCAAGAGTGTCGCTTCGTCTTCCGACATACCTGACTCGAGGACTTTGATGTGATATGAGTCGAACGATCGCCATCGCGCCGATCATGACCACACCAATGATGATGATGATGATGATGCTGATGCTGATGCTGATGCTGATGCTCATGCTGATGCTGATGCTCATGCTGATGCTGATGCTGATGATGATGATGTTGATGATGCTCCTGATGATGACGATGATAGTGGCAGTGATGATTAGGATGATGCACTGGGGAGCAAAGAGACGGAGGATGTGCAGCAACTCCTCAGCATGGAAGTGATGGAGATCAACAGTTCCCACTGCTTCAGACGGGTGTGCACAGGAGTGCTGGCCTACAGGCTCCTTTATGCCATCTGCTACGCTAGTACAGATTTGTTGCATCGCTCCAACTCTTCGGGCCTGGGGTAGGCAAATCGGACCTACACTACGCCAAGCCAAACTGCCCAGGGACGGTGGTGCAGTCACAGTCTCAGCATTCCGCGTTCGACCATGCAGCTGCCACGTTGTAGCAGGCCCAACTCGTAGCAGCACTTGTGCATCGATTTACGAAACTCAAGCACCGGAAGCCGCAGCAATCCATGCAGCATGGAAGTTGGGATATAGAATGTAGCATGTGGCCCACAAAGAATTTAGCGTTTCTTGGTGAGGCAAAAGCAGGGCTTGCTCTACTCAACCTCGAGAGGAGTTGCTATGCACCGTGCTATTTGCAACTCTATGCTGCAGGAAGCTATCAGAGCCTTAGCCGCTTAGCCTCAGCCGAATCAAGGTTGTAAGCCTTCCACATGGTACTTAGACAGGAAGGAATTCGTGATGGGCTCGAGCATGTACACGTACTCCTATCTGGGTTGAGATCCTGTAGTAGCTGTAGCGAACTTAGGGTTGGAAGCTCTCAGCCATTCAATCTATGAGTTGGAATTATGAGCGCTGTTACTTTAGAGGTGCGGGAGTTCGAGAGGAAACTCCTACCGCTCCAAACGATAAACAGAAGGGAGGCCTCCGATTGAGACCTCTAGGTTCACAGTGCGGAATGTCGCTTGTACAAAGCACCCTTGCTCAGGCTAAGCTTCCGGCAGCAACAGCGGGAGCAGGTCGGGGGCAGTTTTCACACGGCATGTTAGCACAGAGCTTCGAAGCGAAGCCCTTCTCAGTCCGAGAGTTTTGGCTGGGTTTGGGATTTCGAGCAAGCGGACAAAGGTCCCTTCCAGCCTCCACCACGGGCGTCAGTCAGCAGCTCGGATATCGGTGTGTGAGTGTGCGGGATGGGCAGAGATGAGACAGCACAGAACTCTTAGAAGACCAAGACATGCCATGCACGGTCTCCTACCTCTCCTGGTAGCCTAGTGTGTAACATCTCGCTTTATGGACTGATTTCGCTGTTGATAGCTACGATGATGATGCTGATGCTGATGATGCCGATGCTGGCCATGTTGCTGCTGCTGCTGATGATGATGATGATGCTCCTGATGATGGCGAAGATGATCATGATGATGGGGTTGGTGATAATGCGGATGCTGCTCGTCATGATGATGATGATGATAATGATGATGATGGGGCGATGATGAAGACGGGGAAGGTGAGATGAGGATGACCATGGTGATGATAATCCTGATGATGGTGCTGGTGATACTGCTGGTGCTGGTGATGATGATGAAGTTAATGATGAAGACGAGGAACATGAGAATGACGATGATTGTGGTGGTGGTGCTGCTGCTGCTGCCGCTGATGATGATGATGATAATGATGATGATGATGATGATGATGACAGAGGAAGATTGCGAGAGGACGACGACGACGGCGATCATGACGATCAGGGTTGCACTGCTGGCGATCGCGGTGGTGGTGGCGTGGTGGTGGTGCCGGTTGCGGTGGTGGCTGCGGTGGTGGTTGGCCGTCGTGGTGGCTGTGAAGGTGGTGATAGCGATGACGGGTCAAGGTGCTCATGATAATAGTGGTCATGGGGGTGATCGTCATGCAATTAAAGGTGGTGCTCGGGCTGATGCAATGATGATGGCGACACTGCTGATGGCAGGTGTGACGAGGAGAACTAGACGGAGGAAGGAGAAGAGCTGCAGATGGAGATTCTGATGATGGTCGTGATGATGGTGATGGTGCTGGAGCTGGAGCTGGAGCTGGTGGTGGTGGTGGTGGTGCTGCTGCTGCTGCTGGTGGCGGCGGCGGCGGTGGCGGCGGTGGCGGCGTCGGTGGCGCCGGTGGCGTCGGTGGCGTCGGTGGTGATGGGGGCATCGGTGGTGATCGTGGCGGTGCTGGCGGTGGTCTGCAGCGTATTGCTGTTGATGGCGATGATGGCCACGATTGTCGCGTGGATCGTAGCAGCAGGAAGGAGGACTAAGCTTGCTGCTTTGGTGCTGGGAATCAGACAGCTGGCACAGCACAGGATCATGTCACGGCGTCGCCCAGAGTTGCGACAGAGCCGAGGTGTTCAAGTAGCATGGCGTAGAGTAGAGGTAGAGGTAGTTCAGGCTTAATTTTGGTGCCGCATGGTTCTGAGTACAGAGCTCAGAAGTTTCCGCGGCTCTGACGTTCCAATGCTTGGGAGCTGAGACTCTTTCACAACTGTCAGGCCGGGTTCGACGATATGGACTGAGCCAGCGAAGTTTCAGGAAAGAGGGGCGGGATCGCGGGGTTGGCCCCATGCAGCGTCGAAAAGCCTTGCAAGACTGTCGTCTGAAAGCCTGGTGACCTTAAAGTTTAAAAGTTTAGCTTGGCCTCAAATCCCCCTCCTCTTCCATTTGGTGCAGACCTGCGTGCGAATTCATCCTGCGCCGAGCCGAACTCCAGCTCAGCGCAGGCGCCGTCAGAAGGACAAGCGAAAAGGCAACAGTGGGGGCTGTCCTAGATTGCCGTCTCACAGTCCTCCGTTGAGGTCTGCAGGCCCGAGTTGCCCTTAACTGATGGACCTGACCGTTTCAACCGGCAGCTTATAGCTCGGCTCTGATGCATCGTGCTTGGCTGCTCTCCAACACTATGGCACTGCTGCTGCTGCGCGCTTGTCAGTGGCCTAGACACGCAGATTCGGGTTTCTGGTCTTGAGTGGTTCGACTTGCTAGTTGCTGTGCATTTCAAGCTCTTCTTGCCTCCTGCAACCAGTGACGGACACCGCTTGATATCCCCAGTTCTGGTTGCTTGTGACTTGTGCGCCTTTGTCCCAGGCCTCCTCTTCCAGTTGTCGTGGGCAAAGCATGCAGAGATCGAACAGGCGAGGGAGGGGTGTGGGGCCCCCTAGGATACTGTAGCTCGGTCCAATCTAGTGGACTCCTTGATCCCGAGCCACGGAAACCCCATTCCCACTTTCAAAGCTCCAGATCACAAGTCTTGATTGCCTTCCTAAACTCATATGTGCATGTGTGTGAGAGGTCTCCATAGCTGCATTTCGCCACGGCAATGAGGCCGAGCGTGAAGCCCAGGCACCCTCACCATGCCCATTGTCAGAGATGCTTTTTCAAAACTGGGTTAGATTTGTCGGGATGGGACGCTGGGGGCAGCATGAGCAAGCAGTTGATACCCGGCGCGGTCACGTATTTGAAGGGACTTGGTTATGAGTATTGCCATTGTCATGGTTTTGCCATGGCTCATGATGTTGATGATGTTCATGGTTGTTGCGATTGTCATTTTATAATATGCCGGTTCTGGATTTCGGCCATCTCAATTGCGATTGTTGTTGTCATTACTGATTACTGCCTACTGACTACCATTACAAGAGTTTGTGCATATACATGGTTTTGTTCTTGTATTCCGGCCTTTTGCTCTTCCGTGGACCCCAACGCTTACTCTTGCAACTGGTGCTGCTGCCGTTGTGGTGTTGGTTCGGTCATCATCACCATCGGCATCACCATCACAGCAGGGTCGTGAAATTAGCTTGACATCTCTAAAGACATGCACGTTAGTACCGATTCACGTCCAGCATGGAAAGAGTAGACGACCCTCGCACCCCTCCAAGACTCTCCTTTCCTCTCCTTTCGCAGGTGGCCTCCCTGCGCCGGGCCTTCGCCCGCCAGGGCATGGCCCCGCGCTCAGCCCTGGAGTCACTCAGAAGAACCGAAGGAGTCCCGTCCTTTCCGTAAAGTCCCCGGAGTATCTACTTGTAAATTGGAGTGGTGCGGGACATGTCATTTTTTGTTCCAGCACTCAATTGCCCACGGTCTTCCTGCTTCGAGGTGACCTTGGTGGACACGGGAGTGCCCGAGGCGGAGGGTTTAGCGGCGTTGCGGCGTTGCGGTCTTGAGTCTTCATGCATGGACTCCCTCGGTACCACTGCGAGTGGCAGCATTTGAAAAGGCTCGCCACTGCAACCTACAACGTCGGTTTGCAGTCACGGGGGACTTCGCGCCAGGGAATCGTGGCAGAGGCCCTAGTCAAGAGCCGGCAGTTCTTCTCCCTGCCTCAGGAGACCAAGGCCCCGCGAGTGCACGACATGTGGCTTTGTGCGATTTTCAGATGGGCTCTCTGCCTTCACGACAGCGTTGAATTAGTTTTGTCAGTTGGTCATCACCGGTCGTGTTCCAGCTGAAGTAAGCATCCAGCACTGAAAGGCACAGTTTGCGGAGCCTTCCGGATATCCGCCCAGGCATGACGTTGGATCCATGAAAAGGTGTTCGCTTGAGGGTTGTACCCCTGCTCTGTGCGTTGGAATGCCTTAACTGGAAGAGACAGGTCTGGGCCACCAGCAGATTGCATGTGTTTCACCGCATGGAGACTAAAGTAACCAAAGCACTCCTTCACTTGTGGCCTGGAGATGAAGCGAGTTGTGGTCGGACTTGCAGGGTGCAATGGATTGGGCCTGGGCCCTCCCGGAAAGTCTTTTTGCCCTCCCTGAGATCCTACGGCTCCGTGACGACCCCGCGGGGAAAGTACTACAAAGTCCAGCAGGAGGATGGCCGAGGCCGACCAAAAAAAGCAAGGAGATGTTTTGAGGCTCATTTCGTTGAGTTTCGGTCGGTTTGGGCTTGGAGGTCGGGGACTTAAGCTTCGTCCAATTTGCAGGGTTGCTGGGGCCCCGTGACCGCCTCGGGGGGCTTCAGAGGAAAAGGAAGGGGCCCACCACGCCCCAGCAACCGACCGTCGGAGGCCTCCGTAGGCGTGAGGAAGGACTGGGGCTTTGGAGCCGGACTTTAAACAGTTATCACTGCAGGCGAGAAGGAGCAGCTGGGGAGTCTTTGGTCTTCTCGTGGCTTCGCAGAGGGCGCTCTCCCATTTCTGACATGTCTCCTCAGCCCTGATGCCCAAACCAAGGACCTCCCCGTGAATTTGCATTGCATCGAGCACATTTTGCTCATGTAACAAGTGGCCGCCTCCGACTGGGACTCGGGCTCCCGGAGGCTCAGACGAACAGAACTCTTTGTGGCTTGAGCCCTCATTGCAGGTGGCATCCTCAATGAGTGGCTCTTCGTGCGCAACACGACGGCTCTGATAGATGCCTCCGATCCTTACTACAGCTCCGATGAAGGACTTGTTGTGTCTGACGGCCCTGGTCGGGAATCCATCAAGCCTGCAGCTTCGAGAACAGATCCCTTTGGGAAGTTTATGTTCAGATGGTAGGCGGCCCAGCACGCTACTGTCGGGATCAGTTCTGGTCGTCGCAGGCAAAGCATTTCATCATCTTTGGCACATTCTCTATTTGTAGGATGGTACGTTCCACGTCAACTGCACGAAAAGGTGGAGAGCTGGGGTGTGCCCGAATGCAGACGCAGCACAGAAGATCAAACTAGGACCCACATGGAAAATAAATTCGGTACTACTGTTGATGATATAAATCTGCATTACCTTACTGAGGACCCTAAACTATGGGAGTTATGGTATCTTCCTTATTATGGGCAATGCAGGATTTATATCATCAACCGTAGTGCAGCATGTGCAGCTCTGCCAGTCTATTCTTCTAAACTGAACAAATAAAAGTCAAACCACTGTCACACATGAGATTTAGGTTTACTCGAGGGATTGGTGCTTGTCTTTCTGCATCAGCAAGTTTCACGAAATCCAGCCGAATAGCTTGCGAGAGAAGCTATATGTATTATGCGCACAGATTTATTATATGCATGTATGAGTATAGAGATAGTGGAATACAGATCCCACCCAGTGGGTGCAGATGCTAGTGTCAACTCCAAATTGCTTCAGGCCGACTTCGTAGACTCGGGCCCTTCAGCTGGGATGACATCACAGCCAAGCCCGAGCCAAGCATGCCGGGAAGCTAACATAATGTGGCCGAACTCCTGGACTCGCTTGCACGCATAAGAAAAGAACAGCCTGATGGATTCTGAAACATTCAGCGGATCTCTTCGCCACTCGCAAAGACGATCTGAACATCCTGCGGAGGACGTGAGTTCTACAGCCCAGAGACGAAGCATCCCGAGCAGCAGCTGTGGCCAAAGGAGGCCGCTTTCTCCGACAGCTATTGCTCGAGTTGTGAGTTGTGTATTCAGTGTACCCCAGACTATGTTTTGCGCTCTAGGCGTTGATGCAGTCTTAATGGATGCCAATGGGTTTTCGACACCGCGCGAAACTCCGGCCGAAGACCCGCCCAAAGGTCCCGGGACTCCAAGCAGCCACCGCGGCTTTCTACCACGAGGCCCGTCTTTAGTCTCTTCGCGGAGGCTTCGGAGAAGCCGGGTCAAAGCCGTCTGCTTTCTTTGACTAGAGTCTCGGTGTGAACGCTCCCATGAAAGTGACTCCATAACTCGTTGTGGAGAATGTCACGTAAGTCAAGGTGGAGGAGCTGTCCAAGACGATGTATGAGCTCCTCGGCGCCTTTTAGCAGAGCTGTTCAACATCCAGGCGCAGGGAAGCGATTAGATACCTAGGCCTGTTCTCATATGTCGACGGCTTCCAGCAAGCCCAGGCTCTTCGTAGTGGCTTTAGGCCTGGCGCCAGACTTCTTCCTGCAACGCGCGCGGCGCGCGCCCATCTGGCCAGCCACTCGGCGAAGACGCCTTGAACCTAGATTTCGACCTCTGCCTCAATCGTTTGTGAGCACACACCTACAGCTTGTTACTTTTGCATAAAGAATCCAGCTTTTCTCTCAATCCAGTGTCGGAGGTGACTATTGCCCACTACCCGCCGCAAGAGACCGAGCCGGAAGCGGACCGCGCCAGAATTCAGCCGCATTGGGAGCCTTGACGGGAAGGGGCAGTCTTGGATTCCTAGGGATATTTGCTGAAAGCCAGATCTGGGCTCCTGGGGATAATTCGAGAGAAGCGCTCTGCTCCAAGGATCGAACTTTGTTTTCCCTGATCACCACCAGCTCCCTGGTTTCATCGATAAGACAAACAGAATAGAGTGGCTGGCTTCCCTTGTGTGCACGACAATGTAATGCATCCATGCGGCGTGCACTTTCGCCCTCCTCCGTGGTCCGTAGTCCTTTAGGCGACGTTGGCGACGAGGAGTCTGAAGGAGGACTGCAGGTTGCTTGGCGACGTCGAAAGTATGGGCGCTCCTTTTTTGAAATCTCCCGGCACCATATACAGGTCATATCATCTCAAGGGTGAGGCAAAATAATTTCATGTTCCGACTATTGAACTGGAAGACTCCCCATGTTGCAGATCCTTGTGGACTCTGACACCGGCGAGGGCGTCGATGGCCGCGCACAAGTCGAGGCTGGCTTTAGTGGCTGCAAGAGAGTCTGCACGCGTTAAGTTCAGGATTCGAGTCGCACTCGGGGCCCTTGGTTAACCTTGGTTCTACTCTTGTACTCGAGGAGGTTCGACGAACACGCGCTGATTCTCCCTGCTTCGCCAGTTGCGTGTCAAGCTGCCGAAAAACTGATTGTCGTGCGGTTTGCTATGCCAAGAGCTGCGTTGCAAGGGCCGCAATGTGGAGTGGCAGCAGGCACGGCTCGGATTTGGGGTTTGGGCATTGAGGCATCGGCTGCTGGGCAGTGGGTACAGCACTGCTTGGCAATTGCATGGCACTGGTGATCAGTGATGGTGCTGGGATCGTCGTCGTAGTCGTAGTCGTCGTAGTCATACTCGTCGTAGTCGTCGTAGTAGTCGTAGTCGTGGTAGTAGCAGTAGCAGTCGTAGTCGTAGCACCAGCAGCAGCAGCAGGAAGCCGCAGGAGGAGAAGAGGCAGTGGCAGTGGCAATGGTAGTGGCAGTGGTAGCAATAGCAGCAGCAGCAGGAGGAGGAGGAGTAATGAGTAGCAGTAGCATTGCTGGTGGTGATGGTGGTGGTGGTGGTGGTCGTCGTCGTCGTGCAACCATATCAATGATGGAGATCGTTGCAGTGTCAGACGTAGCGGCAGTAACCTTAGTAGTGGTTCTGCTGGCGGCTGTTGTCGTCGTCATCGTCACCACACCATCAGCAACTGTAACCGTGTAATTTATAGCAGGAGCTCCAGTGCTAGTTGAGGCTAGTTGTTTGCACAGAAACGTCTTGAGTAACTGCAAGATGCTCTATGCGCCGAGTATGGCTTCTTCAGGAATGCTGACAAGAGCATGAGCAGTGTCCAAGCCCAGAGGTTGTTCGGCCGAAGAACGGCTTCGTGGTAAATGTTGGAGAGCCACATGGCAGCCTTTGGAAGCCAGTTGAGCTTTGCACCGCCGAGGCATCGAGGAGTCAGCAGTCCCGATTGGAGACTTTAGTCGAATTTTTGCGTCGGTTTTCGCACCTCCAAGGATGATGAGCCGATGGTCGAATGGACGTGCCTCGGACTGCAACAGTTGGCTTCAGATTTGCGAGTCGTTGAGCCAGCTTCTGAAATTCGAAGGCTTTCTCGTGTCAGGACGTGCAAAGGTGTAAGCCCAGAGGCCCACATATCTTAACTCGTTGAACCGGTGGGCGCAATGCAGACATTACAGCTGAAGGTTTTGCGAGGGTCTGCTGGATGCCTGGAGATTTGAGTGATTCTCATACAAGCTTCGTTTCATGATCCTGTCACATGCTGCTTGCATCTGTCTGCTTTCGGTCAGAGTTGTTTGTATTTGGGAGCATCTCCAGCACGGGCTGAAGTGCTGGCTGTTTCTACGGGTCACCGAAATGATCCCGCTTCTAAACAGCACAAGCCTCGCAGATCCTCGAAGCATGGAGGCATGAAACACGTGGTGCACCGTGTGCCCAATCCTTCTCCTGGTCGTGATCGTCTCGGTCGGATTTCTCTTATGGAGCCTTGGACCTTTCGAGATTTACCCAGCTAGGACACGTTTGTATTGTCAGAATGCAGAGGTAGCCTGCAGAGCTTGGATCCCGTCGCACTCATGCATAAGTTGCTGGGATTGCGTTGGTTCAAGACTCCTGTGCGAAGTTGCTGAATGATCGGCATGGGATGTTGGAGCACCGGGGTTTCTGTTTTCGTCTTTCTGTGGCTACTCCGCTGCATGTGGGCTCCGAAACCCAAGTGGTTGGCCGGCGGTGAAACATGTTATGACATGTTTGTTTCGTTTGTTTGGGGTTTTGCCGGCAGGCTTTCGTTCTGCCGGATTACGACGCGGTGGTGGAGTGCATTCACTGCCCAAAGGATGGGCGTCCCGGACCCGAAGGCTAGTGCTTTCTGGGTCGTTCAAGTCAGATCAGAGTCAATTGGGTTCCTCGCCTGAATAAGCCATTGCGACAGGAGAGTCACATTGCGGCAGTTTCCAACTTGAGTCACCCCTCGCTCCACAGCAGCCTTTGCAAGTTGAGTTGTTTGCGGTCCCTCACGAGTCTGCTCGGCCAGCAAGTGCTAGCCAAGGTCCGAGCCTCTTTACGAGAAGACCTGGGTCGGGGAAATGATGAACTGGGGCTCCAAGCTGCCGGTGTACAACCAGACGACTCTTGGCCGCATCCCAGAATGCAGGAATGCAGATGACAAACATGACCGAATTCCTGAACACTTGTGGCGGGCGGGGAGCAAGCACAGCATCGCATGACCTGGCTGTCAGATGTGTCACGACATGTGCAGAATCAGGAAAATGGAGCTGATGCGAAAAGCGCAAGGCCCAATCTGACTGGTGTCAAGTCTGGGGAACCTGCTTTGAAATTGAAGAGCACTTACTTCGTCATGGTTTACCGCGCAACAGATCCACACGGACAAAGCGCCCACAGGCCTGCAGCCGTGTAGGTCGAAGGCAGGCGCTGGATCTAAGAGTCCAGCAGAACAGCAAAGCAGTGAGTACCCGAGTTTTGCAGTGCTGAGACTCGCCAGAAGAGCTCATAATCGAAGACAGATAAACATGTCACTGCGAATCCGCTGCTACTGGGTCGTCCTTGTGTCGGGAAACGTCACAGTCACAGTAAAGCGCGCACAAACAAACACAAACACGCACACACACACACAGAGACAGACACACAGACACACAGACACACAGACACACAGACACACAGACACACAGACACACAGACACACAGACACACGCACACACACACACACACATGCGGTCACAAAAAGAATGGCAGATGCATAGATAGATCGACAGTTCGATAGATAGACAGACAGCTAGTCAGATAGTTAGATGGTGAGTGAGTAAGGCAGGAGCAGGAGCAGGAAGTGGAAGTGAAAGTGGTAGCAGCAGCAGAAGCAGCAGCAGAAGCAGCAGCAGCAGTTGTGGTAGGAGGAAGAGGAGCAGCAGTAGTAGTAGCAGTCCTCATCGTCGCCCCTGTAGCAGTGGGAGTGGGAGTGTGGGGAGTATTAGGAGTAGGAGGACTGGGGAATAGGAGGAGTAGGAGGGGAGTAGGAGGAGTAGGAGAAGCATCAGCAGGAATAGCAGGAGTAGTGGGAGTGGCATAGGTAGAGGGGTGGTCGTAGTAGGAGTATAGGAGTATCAGCAGTAGTAGGGCTGGTTTGACGGTGGTAGCATAGTAGGAGTAGTAGGAGTCGTTTGAGTGGCGGTAGTGGTCGTGGAAGCGGTAGCCCCAGTGACAGTGGCAGTGGCAGCCGCAGGCAGCAGCAGGAGTAGCAGCAGCAGCTGCAGCAGCAACACTTGTCTTACATCAGCGAAGCGGAATTGATGCCCGGTGCCCCTAAGCCCGATTGTTCATTCTAAGCGAGGAAGACTGCCGGGACTCTGCTCGTCTCCTCATGGTTTTGGTGGTATGGGAGCAAGTGAGTCTGCGCATGACATCATGGCTTTGGTCGCAGGTTTGTACACGAACCTGGGGGTCCAGACAAAGCTGGGAGACCCAACAGATGTCAAGGCCAACGAGATGGGGCATCGTCGGTGTTATTTGCAGGAGTCGGCCCTTTTCAAGTGACGTTGCGATGGTCGCGAGCACAGCACTGGATGCATGACTTGTTGTGGATGCTATAAGTTGCGCTCGGTCTGCCCCGAACCGACAAACCCCCACATCTTTGCGGCTCTGGACAAGGCCTTAGAGGCACGTATGGCGAGGGAAGCGCACACCGAGGTGCGAGAGAGCCGACTGATGGCTTAGTGGGATTTGCATGGGTGGTGTGGGGCTTCGAGTGTAGAAGCTATAAACAAGAGGAGTTGTCAATAATTGGTCTGGTGCAAAGCACACGTAAGCCCGCTTGATAACTCTGAATCTAAAGTGAATCGAAACAGGTCTGCCTAAGAACCGACCATGCATCCAAATCTCAAGTCTTCGCCCGAAGCTGTGGACGAGTCACCTGCAAGGGGAGAGGGCGGGGGGCCTTTGGCGCTTTGGGATTTTGCAAACGGGATGCCGATGGATGCCGGACCCCAAATCCTACACACTGGACCTGAATCCTACAGCCTACACTGATGTGCATTCTGGTTCTTCCTTTGGTGCTTGGTTGCTCTTGCGGTCCCTTGAACATTGCCGTAGTCTCTGTGGACAGGCATAGGCCACGAAAGATGTTCGTCCAATGTGTCGAAGCTCAATTCTGCGCAGGAGATTTCACTGCTTTCAGGAGTTCCAGAGGCCGGAATGCATCCAAATCCAAGAAATGGCCTTCCATGCCAGCTAGAGCGCTAGCCCGCACAAAGCACCCCACAACTCACACGGAAAGAGCCTCACAGCCTCGCGGCTCGTCTGAGCTAGGCCCTCAGCCTCTCCCAAACCCCCCGTGTTTGGCATCCCACTTCCCAAAGCGCAGCCCCTCAGAAACCTCTGAACGAGAGACGTCTTTGCCCGAAGGCGAAGTCGATTCAAGTTGTGGACGTAGTTCCTCGGCGAAAAGTTGAAGTCCACATCTCCCACCAGGGGGACCTCAGGGGAATTGCCTTCGCTGGAACAGCTGGAGCCCACGCCGCGCAACTTCTTAGTTGGACTCAAAGTAGCCCCTCTTCTGCTCAACTTCCGTCAGCTGGATTCTGCAGCGTGCGCGGCATGTCCGATGCTGGTAGACAAATAGTGCCTGGCCCAATGAACATGACGGCTCGTCTTGGAAGTCTTGATCCGTTCGTTGGATAGAGTGGATAGAGGTCCTCTGAACTCTGAACGTTTGCCTTGAGGCTCTTCTAGTGAACGGCAGCGCTGCAGAGCAGCTGCAAAAGGCCAAGGAGACCCTCGGCACAGAAGCCAAAGCTTCGCTTCTTACTTTCAGAATCAGTCAGTTAGGACGCTTAGGATCGAAGGTCTTTGTTTCTGAGTTGATGGGCTGGACGATTCAGAGATCAAGACCCAGGCTGAGTAACAAGAGACCCAGGGGAACTCCACAAAAGCAAGCTTGCATTCTAGGCACGGGACGGCGGTGTGCTGCCATCTAAGCACACGAAGGATTGCACAGGGCCTGGGGGTCAAAGCTTGGATCATCGGCACGAGGAGGCTGGACAGGTGAGCATTGGCGCATGGTCGGTATGACAGGAGGCGAGACTTAGGGCTTAGGGTCATAATGCATTGAGCACATGACAGCATAGATGCCTTCTATCATACTGCATCGCCATAGTACCATGTGGGACACCTAGGAACAGACGGCAGGGACGCGATAGGCGGCATGGTGCATGACGATACATGAGGACGTATGCCTGAAGAGACAGCGAAGTGAAGGACAAGAGGGGGGAGCGTTCGCTTTTTGAGGCTCTCAGCCGCCTTCGAGTCCACCGGCTTTGCTGCAGCTTGCAAGGATAAGTGGAGAGGGGGTCTTCAGGGCTTCAGGGTTTACGGTTTCAGACTGAAGGGTTCGGGATCCAAACACAGTGGAAGCACTTAGCAACTGCAGCACAGATCTTTCTGAGAGCACTGAGGCCTGACTGGAGTGTGGAACCGCTGTGCCAAAAGAGTGTGTGCTGTACTGTCCGGCTTTCTTGCCCCTACAATCGGTAGCGCAAGCCGTACATGTCTTGGTTCTGAACTCATGAGAGGCCTTTCGGATCTTTACTGGCAAACGAGTCTTTGGAGAAGGATCGTGTCAGCCAGCGGTTTCGACGGATGTGTAGACAAAAGCAGGGCTTGTGGTAAGCCGGGGATTTTTTGCCAAACATCCTCTCCAGTGCCGTCCATCCTCCAGAGTCTTGAACCGAATGCTTTCAAAAGTGGGTATCCGATTGTAGGGAGGTCCGGTCCGGATTGTGCATTGCTAGGACCCATGCATCGCGCATCATTACGCGGACAAGCGGGTGTCGCAGCTTCCTAGGAATTCCACCGGGAAGTTATTGTGAACAAAATGTGCGAAGCCCTGCGCCCCAAATTCGCTCGCAAACAGATCTACCTGGACTCTCAAACTAGTTCCTTCAATGGCTATTTCTGGAAAACTGCCAAACAAGTCAGGCAAGCTTTTCCGAGCAATAGTCCGTATAGTGACAACACGCCACAGAGGATGCCACTTTTCTGCATCCTCTCAGGTGATCACGGGGCATGGCGTGCCCGAGGAAGTCGTCAATGACATCCGCTCAAGCGCGTGCCTTTGATGGAGTGGTTGCCTACGTGTAGTTGGGGCGCCAGAGAAAGTGAGAGGTTTCTAAGTTGAGGGCTCAATGTTTGCACAAGTCATTTTGTCGCGTCGAGGCGCCTGGACCACCACCCCATTTCACCCGAAACCCCGAAACAAATCATCCAAGGGGAAACTGTCTTGCAGTCTTTAGGGCTGGGGCTTGAGCTATAGCCTTTTCCCACCCAGCTCGCACAAACCGATACATGATCTTGGAGAGTACATGCATTCTTTTGTACTGGTCGGTACCCTGTTTGCGACTGATACCCACCCATCTGCTTATGAACCTGCGCCCCAAGACGGACCCCGCGGCTTTCCAGAACATGTGTATATGCAAGCCTAGGTCCAAGCTAGAAGAACCCTCTTGCCATCTTTCGTGACACCGTAGATAGATCCTCCAGACTCTAGGCTCACACCCAGTTGCTCTTCTATCTTGTTGCACGTAATCAATGCATGATGTAGGCTGCGTCCGATCTTGGACTCTTGGCCTCTGAAAGTGAAACGTGATGTGCCCGTCGCTATGCGAGTGCTAGAGCGAAAGATGCATGCATGTCCCAAGCTGTTGCTGGTCCTTTGGCTCCTTTATGACGATGCAGTGTCGCATCTTACTAGATGTGCTACTGTGTTTGTACGAATCATGCTGCGTGCTGCTGTTTCTTAGCACACTTTTCAGATGCAGTTTCGCTCTTGTGGCGAAATTGGCTTCCTTGGACAACGGAGATGTAGTAGGTCGGCTGATAAATGCTATTTCCTGTTCGGGGTACGAGCTATCGCCTACTTACAGACTCCCTTGACCCTCGACTTGTAGTAACAGTATCGAGTATTGGGCTCGGGATGTGGATTGGCAAGTCTAGGAACATCGAAGTCCGAGAGCCCGAGCCATCCTTCCAAGGTACAAGTTCTTCCGCCAGCCGGTTGCTGAAAAGAGGAAGCACGAATCTGGGACACTGCGAATTTTGCGGCCTTGAAGAGCGTTAACTACAGCTTGTGGTCGTGATCATTAGAGCATGCAGCATGACACCGGTGCTAGTTTCATTTTGATTTCTTGTGTTGTTTGGGCACGTGGGTGTAAGTGATTTCGCCACTGAGAAAGATGCACAGTTTCGTCAAGTTTCTGAGACCACTGGGCTTTGGCATTAGAGCTTGCGTTCAGGGCACTTGTCCTCATCATGCTGCAACAGTTGTAGATGTCGGATTGCCCATCGCGATTTAGGGTCAATATTGGGTTTAGGACTGAAGGCCTCGGGGTGGGGTGCTTCGAGCATCCCGAGTCTTGTCTCCTATTCTCGAGAAGCCCCACAGACACCCCGAACATGTGTCCATGTATCACCACATCCCAAGCCCGGGTAACCTTCACTTTTTTCTCGGCTGCCTAAGGACAAGGGGAAAGGCTATGGTTTCGGCGGTTACGTGAAGCAACAGGTGCTGGAATCTGGGATAACCCGGTTTGAAGTGCCAGTAGCAAGCAGAATTCAGAACTACGGCACATGCTGCACATGCTGACTTCGTTTTTAGGCTTCACTGTTACAGGAGTCTGTGGCAGGATAAGGTCACATACGCCCACTGGGGATCAATTGCTCAGCGTTTCGCAGTGGCACCTGCCAGAGGCATCTAACTAGAAAGCGGCTTTAAAGTTTCCAATCAAGCGTGAATAAGTGTGCTTTGGAGTTTGAGAAAAAGAGTTCCCAGCGGGGCCGACATTGTCGGCCGGACATCCGACATCCGTAAGCTCTTGTCGAAGTCTTGAACCCGTTGCAGCTGATGCCTGGCCAGGAGAATGGGGCTCAGCTTTTGGGCGATTTCTCCAGGACGGGATGCTGCTATGTTTGTGATGCGATTCCGATTCTGCCGAAAGTGGGTACGCTGCCAGTACCGTATCATGTCCTCAACTCGAGTTGGCAGCGAATTCGAGAGGTGTTCCATAGACTGGCCTTGCAAGGCAAGTCTTGCCTTTAAGGGAAGATTGTTCGAATCATTAAGGCCCTTGTAGTAGAATATCGTAACTCGGATGAAACAGACTGACCATCCTTTAAAGCCACCGACTGGAAGCACGAACCGAGAGCTCTTGTGGGGCGCCCGGCCAGCTGGTCCACATCTGATGAAGGGCTCCTGCAAATTTTGACCCATGCAACATGGTCAAGGCTGTAGACCTTCAAGCACTCACTTTGGAACATATATATATATATATACGTATATACACACACATCAGACGTACATACATACATACATACCTACATACATACATACCTACATACATACATACATGCATGCATGCATACATACATACAAATACAAATGTGTGTGTGTATATATATAGAGGCATGGAATGTAAAGAATACACTCCATCCCGTCCGGGCCGTCAACCGAAGGCCGAACGACGCGGTTGAATCCCTAACTGCCGGCTTGGCGGGCCTCGCCGGTGGCGTTGAGGTGCCCCGGAAATTGGCAGAGTTGTGTGCACTCTCGACTCGTTGGGCCTGAAGATTTCGAACTTCGATGTATTTCCTTTGGGAGAGGTATCGGAGGTCCTCTCAGGATCTTCGGCTTGACGACGACTAGGGGCGCAGTATGAGGGGTTTGGACGGTGGTTGGAGTCATGCTGTGTTTGAATCGCGATGTGTTGAGGTTAGAGCTTGAAGTCTTTGAGGCCAGGTTGACTCTAAGGAGCTAGCGCTACCGAGGACTCCCCCAGACCGCCAGGGAACCTCACCTTCTATATCCTTCTATGCGAAAATACCGAACAAAACTCCTCCTGCGGGGCATCGACGGCCATGCAAGGCGCTTCAGATGGAAAAGGTGCGCAAGGAAGACTCGGAAGGCTCAAGAGTTTGCCACGTGAAGGACAGTATGTGGTTTTAAAGGGTCTTGACAGTCTTTCGCACCTCAAAGGGCCCCCCCAGGGCCTGGGAAGTGTTGCCCATTCGCATGGCAGCCGGCACCCCAGAACCAAAGTCTTAAGCGGCATTGCGAGCCTCAGCCCGAAGCTTGCCGCGAAGCGGCTTTTCAAGAGCCCCAGAATCTCCACGAGACACTCGACCGATCCTCAAGCCGTCGGTTCTGTAGGATCTCAGCGGCTGCGAGATGGAGGAGGGCACGCCGGAGGTGGTTTCCAGGCCCTCCGGGAAGCCTTGAAGCCAGGAAATTGAAGGATCTCGAGGCTTCGGTCCTGCTTTTAGCTTGGGCCTTCCGGTTTTTTTCCCGAATTTGGGACTTCCTTAGTTCGGAGATCCGAGTGCCTTTCGACACGAACATGTCACGAGGCCTGAGTCTCCGTCGCCACTGGAGTCTTGAATCCCATGATGCGCAGAGCAAAGGGAGAGCCAAAGATCAAAGACCTTCGAGGCCTGCGACCGAGTTCCTCCGCGGTTGTGAGAGAGTGTCCCGGCCGGAGCCCTACGTCCTTGCTCGGGGCTTCTGAAGGCTGCATGCTTGGAGCCCTCTGGTTCCGTGAGCACCCGCTGTTGGAGGGTGTCAGCTCGCGTTGTTCAGCCAGATAGCTGAATCTCAAGTTCAAAGACCAACGCCAAAGCCAAAAGCCCAGCCAGGTTGGTGGCGACAGCGCTTAAGCTGTCGCTGGGTGCCACAGAAGAGGCAGCTTAGCGACCTTAGCGTAGTCTTGGTTGGGTTTGGTTGACTCACCTGAAATTGAGAATTTGACGAAGGAGGTGGACATGGTGATGACGCCCTCCGGTGGTGGCCTGCGCCTTGCGTACTACCCGTCCGTGCACCCGGAGGCAGGGGCAGCTGATGGCTTATGTAACGCATTCTTTGAAGCTGAGATCATCATAAATTCTGAAGTTCTCGCTTGAAGCCTGGACTTGCGCCGTGTGCCGAGCGCAGTTGACATGAGCCAGGCATGGAAAGCGACGCCATTGTTGCAGAAAACATTAGGCTGCCCGAGTTTAGGCCCCAAAGAACCACCTGAGAGATAAGACTGCATTGGCAGAGAGCGCAGACACCCACACATATGCTGGAAGCAGTATTTTTCAACTCCAAATGACTCTAAATCACCAACTTTGTCGTTTCGGTTCACAAATCCTTCGCAGCACATGTGTGCATATCTTCCATGAGCATGGCTGTGTAAAGTTGCCGCTCAAGCCGGAGCCTTGCAGGCCGCTGCAGACGACCTGATGGGCTACGGCTCGCATATCGACTCCGGGGGCGTCGCCGGGTTGCAGAGAGGAGAGCGTTTATGCGGCTCAACGCGCGGTTCAGGGCTTCAGTGCCTGCGGCGGAAGCAGCTGCGGTGCAACGTCTGTTAAATCTCCAAGCCCACACTCTCCAAGTTCCGGGGCTGTGTGCCGGCAACTTCAAACAAAGGCCCGAAGCCCTGACCTAGGTCACCGTCATCGCATTGGATCCCGCCAACACGCGGGGGCTTCAGGCCATCCAGAAGCTAAGTTCGAGCAGCCTTGTCGGACATCGAGTTGCTTCTGGATGCTAGAGAAGCGTTTGGAACTTTGAAGCTTCAAGCACGGGCCGATCCCTAAAGCAGAGCATCCCGGACTTCTCAAATCTTTGACCGCAAACTTGGGGGCTTTGAGTTTGCAGGGTTTGAGGTTGTGCTTTAACGATTGCTTCTATATGTCTCTCGATGCCTGATGGCGGTGCCAGCTGCGCTCTTTTCCTGGCTCTTACTACGAGTTGTGATGCCTGCTGTGTAGATTAGATGACATGCTGAGGAGCACTTGTTGTTGGCGTTTGAGCCCTTCTTCGTGCTACTGCTGGTCTTGTTTGATGCAGCACAGCAGCAGCAAGCTGCCATCCTGCCAAGTTAGTTAGCATCTATGCTATGCCGACGACTTCGAGTCTTCTGCTAATGACTCCGCTGCAGTGGTTTTCTCATCTCCAGCCCAAGACGCCGCAGGTGGACGTGAGTGATCGCGTCGGTAGCACCGGGAAAGAAGAGGCCGCGCTTGGCTGTCTCGCCGAAAACCTCGCAAAGCTGCAGCAAGTTCTAGCTGACCAAGACTGTGACTAAGACATACTATTGGGAATGATCCACTCTTTGCGCCGAAATAGCTGTGCCGTTGTCAAGTGCCATCTTGTGCCTTATTCAGGTGCATTAGCGTTGCATTCTTCAGGGGAGACCAGGGAACTTTCTCGGTACTGGAGGGACAGGAGTTAAGGCATCATCGATGTCGAAGCCGCTTTTGCTAGTCACGAGCATCTGTGTGAAAAGCACGAGCATAGGGTTGCGGCGCGAACGACTGCGGAACGCCGAAACCCGCTTGGGGGTCTCTGGCGATGATTGGCGTGAGAAGGCTTGCGAATCCGGGCCCGGCAGTCACGCAAGTGCTTAACCCTGAAACGACCCCGAGACTTGGAAAGCACGGCCAGGATCGGAACTGGGTCGATGTGCCGTTTGTTCCGAACGCCTTCGTGCCCCGGAGAATTTTCAAACTTCGTAGCAGGGGTAGCGGTTAGTGGAGTTCCAGTTTGCTGAGGCCCCCTGCAGGTCCGAGGTACTGTAGACTTTCACAGATCTTCCTGTCCCAACCCGAAGCTGGAAGCAAATCGAAGCCGAGTTGCAGAGAGCTCCCGAACTCCGAAGCCGGCACCTCGAGCTCTCAGGTGCTCAACGTCGGTGCGCTGCTGTCGCGCTGGACAGGCGGCCGGTGGAAGGCTTCAGTCCACAGCAGCTTCGGCAGCGATGGATTCCAGCGGTGAAGAGGTTCCAGGCTTTCGGGCTAGAGGCTGGGGGCTCCCAGGGATTAGCCACAAAGAGAAATCAGTGAAGGATTCTCTGCAAGGTCGGGATTCTGTGTTAGACTTCTGCAAGCCTAGGGCTTCAATTGCTTGCAGCGAATTCGAGTCTGTGCTGATGCCCAGGAGTCCTGGCAAATCGAAACCCGCATCACGAGCGCCTCTCCATCATCACGGGCGCTTTGTCACCCAAGGCCTGGCAATAACACTTTTGCTGCGGGTGCTGTAGCCCTTTGGAAGCACGCTGCCCACCTCGTGCGCGAGTTGCTGGCTGAAACCTGCAGCAGGCCTTGCTTTCTCACAGCCTGCGCAACCGCTTCTCACTCACCCCAGCAATCCAGATCGTGTCCAGTGTCAAAATCATCCCTGTCTGATCATCGCAGTTAAAAACATCAGGGACAGCGAGGTGTCGTGCAGCGCTTGTAATGGTCTGTACGCACGCTGTTTATAAGGATTTCTGTGCATTTGGTACAGTTAGCACGAGCCCAAAACTCCGAGCTACAAATTGATGTTGCGCAGCATCGTGCTTTATCCGGCCTGCTGCAGTTTCTTCGTTATCGATCCTGCATCCTAGACCTTCGACACTCTCCTGGAGGAACGGCAAGATCCCACTTCTTCTACGTTACATCTTTCACCAGATCCAACGCATGGAAGTTCAAGCCCGTCACCTGACCAGAAAACCCAGCTAGAAAAGATCCTAAACAGTTGGATCGTTGTTGTGAGACACGTATGGAATGAGGAACCCAAGTTTACGATAGCCCGCAAAACCCGAGCGTGTGACTGGACAGATCGACGCACCACCCTTCGCGGGCTTCGCCGCCACGAAGCCCACGCTTCCGCCCGTGCCGGCGCGAGAGTTTCTGACCACCAGGCGGAGAGCCAGATTCTCCAGCTTAATTTTACTGCAGACTGAGGGAAAATGTGGCAGTCTGCGAAGCAAAGAGCGAATGTAACAAAGACTGAAATTCAGGATGAATATCTCTCGGAGCAAACAGCAGGGAGCATCTTCTCCTAACTACGATCACCGAGGAAGATCGGTGACGGATACATGTTGGAGGTAGCTTGGAAGTTCAGGGCCTAGTGCTTCTCAAAGGTGTCCCAAGCCTGTCGAGTCATCCCCAATACTTTCAAGACGATCACTGTAAGTTGCCAGAGCTGCCGAATTCGCGCACTCACCCAACTTACGTGACATTGAGCAATGCACCCTCTACCCGTCTATCTATCCCCTTCATAGTTCCGAGAATCTTGCATAGAGATCTCAGGGATCAGGGCAGGCTCCTCAACTCCGATGAGAAATGCTACTAAGGGTTTAGATGCCCCTGAGCCCAAGACGGCCGACAAAACATGCTAGAGTCTTCGGTGAGAGGGTGGACCTTCATCGGCCGGAGTACCGCGAAGAGCGTGGCCTGAATTCACCGGAGGCTCCGCTCCGCATTCGGGATTTCGGGCTCTTGATCGCGTTCACAGTTTCTGACCAGCTGTCGGGTTTTGCTGACAGCCGCAGCATCACATCTTGCGTACATCGGTCAGACTTGCCGCGTGATCATGCAAATCCTGCTATAGCGTTATCAGCACGAAGGATCCTCTAAGGTAGAAGAAACAGAGGCCATGTTCTGTAAATCATGCTCAAAACCCTTTGCCTGGAGGACCCCACCATGCGTTAAAGTGCAATGACAGCAACTGCAACTGACGAGGTAGGGGCATTGTCTACCCCTGACTTGGCGACCTGTAGTTGCAGCTTCACCACACCGTGGCCTCGCGAAACAAGGCTCTGGCAGCGGAGAGCGAGAAAATCCGCGAGCTTCAAATTTGAATGGAAGGCCACCCCTGAAGATGACTCGCCTTGGAGCTGCAGGGGCTTATGGGCTTGAGTCGGCTTGAGTGTAAGTCAGAGCGCTCGGGAGTTTGCTGAAGGCAATTGAAGGCGAAGGCAATATGCCAGGAGCCGTGGGTGAATTTGTGTCATTCGACATAAGGATTGGTGTTGTTGGGGCTCAACGTTTGGAAGTGTCGGCTTGTCATTCAGAGTTTCGGGCGCAGGTTCCTAGCCACGTCCTGCCAGCAAAGTTGGCCCTCGCTGCAGGCCCGAGCCGCCTTTACCTGGCATCGCCAGGGGCATTTGGCCCTGAGCGATTTTAGTTGCATCGGTCCTCCTTCCAAGCTCTTGGGGTATAAGCCGATTGATTGATATGGCTACACTCAAGTACGCAGTGTTTTGAAAGGCACATGGAGCCGGTTGGGTTTAGCGTAAGGTTTGGAAAGTCTGCTTGAACTTAAGTAGGGGCAAGCTGTTTTAGGAGGCTTCAGCGGTTTAGCTTTCGGCTCGTGTTCTGCTGAAGTGTCGGTTGGGGTTTGGGATACAGAGTGGGGCTGTTCCGCTTTCGACGTCGCAGACGAGGGTGCACTCAGCCTTAAGTCAAAGTCTTTGTAGAGTGCCATTGAAGTTCGCTTTGCAGCTTTGGGATGTCTACCCTTGCACAGAAAGAAAGCACGTCGTTCGCAGCTTTGTGAGTGTAGGCTGGGAAGGCACAGTGTGTTGTCGCAGAGATGACCACCCGAAACTCTGCGTGATTTCAACCCTAAAACCCGACCCAAGCGAAAGGATGACGGCGACAGTAGACGTTGCAAGGCCCCCGCTGGAACGGTTCAGTGCTCGACGCAAGGCTTGGATCCCCTTGTTTGTTAGGCACTTATGCAAAGTCACAGGCGGCTTAGTTGTCATGTAGCCCAGTACCGCCCTACAGCCCCAAACGCTGAAACCCCGAAGCCTTAAATGCCTAAAGCTCTAAGCCCTGGCATGTTCCACTTGTCTTGCGAGCCGCGGCTTGAGCCCGAGCTTACACAGTTTTCTCAGCACGATGATGGGATCCTGCCCGGCGTCTGCACAGATTCCAGCGCTTCGGAGGACTTCGCAAGATGCGCGTTTAAAAAGATGCACATGGGTTGAGGAGGGAAAAACTCAAGAGAAGTGCGTGGAATGTCGGATCTTGCATCCGCGAGCTCTGGAGCAGGATCAATCTGAGATGAGAGCTGCTGGCAGCCTCGCACGGTCAAGGCTCACGACGACAGCATGCTGCACGAACCTTGCGCAGTCATCGACACCCGGCGAAACTGTTCTATCCCGAACCACAGAATCCACGCATGCACATAGTCGAAACGAAGGCTTTCAAGCACCCTGGACGTCTCCCCTCACTCCGCTGTCTTCGAATCTGCCCTTCTTCATCCTTGATGTACTGATGTACCTACTTGCAGTGTTGTGCTAAATCTTCTTCACCGCTTCCGCCATGAACTGCGTGGTTGGTGAAAGCGACGAGGACGATGAAGAGGCCCGGACGGGGCCTTAAGTTTCGCGCTTCGACAGTTTTGATATGGTGCGTGGAAGTGGCTGCACCGAGAAAGTGTGCCGAAACTCTCAACCCTCCTTCCGCCCCATGCTATGTGTACATAAACTTATCTTGCAGATGCCTCAGGCACAGAGACTCCAGTTCTGATCTGATCTGCACCCGAAACACGTTGTGGACTTCGCCGAAGCGACAAAAGCCGTTAGCGCTGCCTTTGCTTCAGGGCTCAATCCAACGATCTGACACAAAAGTCTCCCAACCTATCCAAGAGCGGCTAAGTCAAGATGCGCAGCTACCCAGACCCACTACGTTCATGAGCTATTTAGTCTTTGCCCCCAAAACCCCAACGAACACTCAAGTGAGCACCACGAGCAGGTGGACGAGGAGGACCTGAGTGCCGTCCGCTCTCAGGCCTTCGGAGTAGAGACCACATACTGCCTCTGTAGGAAAATAACAAAAGAGACTCTTTCGAGAGCTGAGAAACTGGCAGCCACCATTGGGGTTTAGTTTAGCATGTAAATATATAGGAGATCCCGGGTCCAGGCTTCACTGCTGCGTCGGCTTCTTGTCAATTAGGGCTTATACAGATTGCAGTTGGGGGGCAAAGGCTTCGACTGGCACTTGGACACCAGAGGTTTCGGAGTCGGTAAATCACTGAAGCATTGTTACGACATGCATCTTGCCACGCTGCGGTGCTGCGTAAGGAAGCTGTGTGCAGTGGTGATCACATGATCCCGCAGCCAGGGCTCCTTCGACAACTCTCCAAAGGAATCTTGAGCCACCATCCACTAACAAAGTCTCGCCCTAAAGCCTATGGATGCTTATGCTTACCAGGCCTTGAAAGAAGCCATCAAGGAGGGCAACGTGGAGCGACTTGTCATGGCCATCTTGTAAACCGCACAGGCAATCACCAGCATTCCGCGGGCCCCGCAGTATCTTCGCTTACTTCGTCGACTCCTAAAAATGGCTCCGCAGGCTTCAATCAAACGAGACCCTAGTGCGAGGGACTGCTGCTGTCGTTAAGCTCCGTTTGAATCCAAAGTTCCAGCGGAAGGGAAGAAGGCAACGTCTGCTATGCCCGGAAATACCAAATCAGACCGAAATTTTGAGTGATGCTCAGTATTCTATTCGATATACCGTATAATTCTCATCATGCTTGCCAGCTTGTATTGGGTGGGAAACGTGTTTTAAGAACCCCGAGGATGGTCTCCGACTTGTTGGAGGAGGGGGCCGACATACAGCACGCTTACGCCCAGGGCCTCACGCCGCCCCTCGGCGTCTGACCATTGACTTTTCGGACAACGGGATGTCTTGGGCCTTGGGTCTTTTGGCAGGACACGGGACGAAGCTGATTGGGGTCCGACCGTCTTGGCCTCCCCTGACTTGTTGTTGAGAAGCCGCCGCTTCGCTCATGCGAGCATACCTCAGCCCACTGGCAAGTCACTAGTGTTTTCAAGGGCTAACCACGAAGAAGATCGACTTGGACTGAACCCCGAAGCCTTCAATGAAGGATCCACGCCCAACGGCCTGCACCTGTGCGTATCTCCAACGAGTCTTTGATTCAGCTTCCGCCTGCTGAGCTGCACTTGCATCGCTCAAGGCTTCATCTGGCCGCAGCCTAAGATTCTGCAGGGCAGTGCAGGTGTCGAGCCTGACTTTACAGTTTTGGTGGTGGCATGGGCGGAAGATCTTTGACCTTGGACATCGATGTCATGGAGGGTCGCCTCTTTGTAGAATCTCGCTCAGGCCGTTGTCCACGAGAAGTTGGATATTGCCGGAGCCTAAGTCAGAGGCATCCCAGACCCTCGGCCAGATACCTCCCAGACCACCAATCCACACCAATCCTTTGGGTCGCGAATTCTTAAGTCCTGAACAGGGATTACACAACTGACAGACCCTGCCAACCCAATAAGCCGGCAGGTACGTGGGATTCTCCTTTCAAGCCTGTGAGCCCAAACCCTAAGAACTGAAGGCCCAGTTTTGTCAAAAATGCAGCCTGAGGTGCGCCTGTTGGTACAAAGCCGGGCGGATCCCTTGGCGAAGACCACGGCACGCTGCCACAAAGCTTGCTCATCTAATGAATGCAACCCATGGATAGCCATGACTGCAGACAAGGGGTGACAGAAACCCAGATCCCTCTGCCGCACCAAAGCCAGGATGATGTCGCGATGACACCGCTGGACATTGCGAATATGGAGGGCCAGCAGGCCTGGAATGGAGGGTCCCCGTCGTGAGGATGTCGTAAGCTTTAGCAAGCCTGAAAAAGGAAGCACGAACCTCCAAAGATCCGACACTTTGAGACCCGAATGCCCTTGGAGGACATCTTCAATGCTCTCTGCGAGGAAGCCCTCCCGCACCCTTTCTGGAGGCTTCAGTCCAGCGTGTGCGTCGGAAGTTCTTTGTGGGGTGCAGCTTCCCGTATGAAGTCGTCCAGGGTGCAGGGCAGTGCAGGGCAGTGCAGGGCTTGAGAGATTCTGGCGGCTTCGGATGCTACGATGCGGAGGCAGTGTTTCTGAAAGCGTCTCACACACGCCACTGGGCACTTCGGCCCTCGTGCCAGTCGAAATCCAAATGAAGCAACTGACGTGCCGAAGCCTCGAGCCTGTGACTCAAAACTCTAGTTTCCACTTCCCGTCAACCCCCTCGTCGCTCTTTGCTTGTCGAAGGCGCTTTGCCGGTCCATTGTGCCTTCTGCTGATCATCGACGCTTGATTCAAGAGCTCGGCACGCTTGCCTGTGATTTCTTGTTAGTAGAAGCTGATATGTTCCAGGCCTCTAACCTGCAGCAGAGCGGCTTGAGTTTCCGGTGACATGAGGACTCCAGGCATGCATGTTCGGTAACGCAACGAGGGAGCATCAAGAAACTGCGCATGGAAGTTCTTTTCACCACAGTTTTACATATGTTCGTCGTGGTTATTGCCTGGCTGTCCTCTAGATGGATTCTATTAGGGGGGGCGGGGCGGTTCGTGCGTCATCTGTGGATTGGTCGTTCTTGCATTCTGAAGCCGCAAGTTACAAAATCCTCCCCTCTATAACCCTCGACGAGCAGAAGGCGAACCATTCACAGCGATTCTTGTTACCGTTACTTGCCACTGCCATGGCTACCGCTACTGCTCCTGCGGCTGCTACTGCTCTCGACTCCTGCTCCCGCTGCTCCTGCCACTGCTGCTACTGCTGCTGCCACTGCTAATCACTGCCACTGCTGCTACCGCTGCTACCAGCACCACCGCAGCCACCGCCGCCGGCACCGCCACCACCACCACGACTACCACCACCGCTTCTCCTCCTCAGCAGCAACAGCATGACTGTACTTCTACGCTTGCGCGAGATGCGGGAGCTCTGAACTGCTGTGAGACTGAGCTGCTTCTAGAACTTGTTCAGAGTCAGGGCGCAGTCTCTTGTTTTTCTTGCAAGATCAAGGCAGGGAACGGTGTGATCTTCCTGTACTTGAATGAAACGGATCTGGCGCCACTTGACGCCATGCTTTTGGGACAGGTTCAGTGTGCGTGTTGAAGCTTTATGAGGTTCTAGGTGTGTGCCGTCTGCTTGCTCCTTACCATCTAGCTGCTCAAGAGAGTTGCCCATGCTTGTGCACCGATGTGGACCTGTGTGTATATGTGCGTGACTCAGCCTCCTGGATACTTTTCCTGCAGGTTTCAGACGAGCGCCGTCTACAGGAATTCCATCGTCGTTCTTGCAACAGAGCGGCATTGGCCTAGCTAACCTACATTGACATGTCGAGTATACGGTTGCCTCCGGTGATCAGCCCCAAGTCCCAGATCCAAACACTGGGGTCTGCAAACGTTCGAAAACCCGCGCAGCGGTTGGACAGTCTTTGTGTTTTGTATCTGAGCTCGACACCCAGGGTGTTGCAGGCAGACATGCGAGCTTGCGTGCTGCAGGCAACCCCACACACACACCAAAAGAAAACATGATACTCGAGTTGCGAGGTTGAGTTCAGGCAAAGCAGCTAAGCAGCACTCGAACCCGGGACGAGGCAACCGCATGCATCGTGAGCCTCGTTTCTTGGCTGCACATGGTTTGCATCCAGCGCGTGTGCATTTCCTCGAAGCATCGAAGAGTGCTTAGCACGCCTCTGTAATCCGACTCACACGACACAGAGGCTTGAAGTCCTGTGCAGTGAACCGGAAGGTCGGAGAGCTCTCTACTACGTAGCTTGAACCCAAGCTGCACGCTCAGATGTTCGCAAATTTTCTGGACCCTGGCACGGTCGGGAGCGAGGAGGTTGCCTACGTGCAGGCATTGGGTTTGCTTGTCCTGTCATCCCTGCAAACAGCTTGAAACCTAGAAGGTGAGCTTTGTTGATGAGCTTTCCTGCATACCCCGGTGCGCTTGGTGTCCGATGGCAGGAGCTCCGGCGGCTTCCAAGCATCGAGGCGTGCTGAGATGGACTAAGGCTGAAGTAAAAATGGATTTAAAGGGAGCGCAGTGTGGATGCTGCGGGTCTTCTCAAAAAGCTCCAAGGATGCGAGATTCTGAAGAAGCCGTGTCCATGTGCGTACGATTGCTAAGACGAGCGTCAAGCTGGCGGCCTAGGGCCCAATATAGGCCCTGGTCCAGGTCACTCTGTCGCGTACCCCGGCCGAGGACTGAAAAGCCGGAGACTTTGGCCAAAGCAGGCCTAAGGATTCAGGGGGTGGTTTGCAAGAGACTCGGTGCCAAGAAGGAATGCGGGCTTCCCATTCTTGCTACAGAGTTGGTGCTTGGGTTGGTTTTCCGAAAGTCCCTAAAACAAACCCTAGGCCCTGGGACTCGGAGGGATAGAAAGACCTGCACGGCCTGGAGGATGAGACGTTCCGTTTGTGCCCTGGCAGAGCTTGGAGACTTAAGCCTTGGGGCCTTAGGGTCTTCTAGATGTACTTAGATGTACTTAGTGTTCTTGCGTGCACTTGGCGGGAGGGAAGAGCGTATCGACTTGCGGACTT
This sequence comes from Symbiodinium necroappetens, assembly GCA_905231915.1. Taxonomy (NCBI): domain Eukaryota; class Dinophyceae; order Suessiales; family Symbiodiniaceae; genus Symbiodinium; species Symbiodinium necroappetens. Next base: position 38,084 of record CAJNJA010005420.1, read on the forward strand.
GCGGACTTCTATTGCTACACCAAGACATGCTTGGACTTGCAGACTTGCAACGTCAGCCAGCAGCCAGCAAGGCTCACGGACGAGAAGAAGGATGACGACACGGGGCACGCAGAAGACTCCACTTACCGCCTCTCTGACTGGGAAGAGCTCGGCCCAAAAGCCCAACCAAGAAATCGTTGGTCTGGGCTTTTGGTTTCGGAGTTGAGATTTCGATCACACAAGGAGTCTTGCTGCAGCCTTCTTGATTCGCTCCTAGATCACGCCGCTCGAGTTCTGGCACTTCAGTGGGTTTGAGAGGCATAAGCTCCTCTTGCACGCGCCCCGCCCTTGAGGGCGAGGTAGAGACACAGGAGCCCTCAAGGTGCGCGGACTTGACGGGTCATGAGATGAGACATTGCAGTGAAGTTTTGTGGCTGGACTCTTGCACCACCAGTCAAAGCTTACAGCTAGCGAATTAATCCCAGCGCACCATGCCATAAACACGGACCGATAAGGTTGGTGCCGTACATGCCGCTTCTGGCGTCCGCCTGGTGTCTCGCACTGCGCCATGTGCGGGAGCATTGTGGGCCCTTGTGGGTGTGCGATTCGTGCGATCTTTGAGTTTTGAAGGCTTGTGTGTCCAGCTTTGGGTCTTTTCCTTTGGAGTGTTGCTTTAAGGCTTGGAGGTTAGATCCGTTAGATGGTCGCTGATTAAGAGGTGCATGAAGAACAGGTGGGAAAGGCAGTAAAAGAGTGGACCTTCGGCGAGAAGCTTTGGACTGTAGTTTGTGTGAGTGGTGACTTAGGGGCTTCGAGCGCATACACAGCAACCGGCAGCACGATATGTACACCTCTGCAAGTTCTGTTTCTGGTCCATGCTCTCATGTGCACGACTTTTACGATGCGGATTCTGGGTGCGCTAGATGTTCCCGCTGCAAAAGTTCTGAAGGTTCTTTAGCTGCCTGGCTGCAGGAAGTGCTTCTGGCGCATGGACCATCACTGTTGGGCTATCGGAGATCTGGCTGCACTCGCAAGCCGGCCTGCTACCTTAAAAGCCTTTAGGCCTTGCATCAGCAGTTGATGCGGCCTGGAAGGCTTCAGGGATACGTGCACAGATACGATTGGGCTTCGGGTCGTCGTACGTATGCTGCAATCCGCCAGCTACAAACAGAGAGAGTGCCGTGTCCATAAAGAGAGCTCACTGGTTTCTTCTGGTAGGGCCATCGTCGTTCACAAGACCCTTCAGGTGATACACCTACAGACAGTCAGCTCCAGTAGCTTGGAGTCAGTGAAACTCTGTGCTTGGAACTCCCAGGGTTGAATCGCGCTCAGCCATTTGTACAGACTTCATCCTGGCCTCTTCGGAAACTCGTTGGCGACTTAAACCAAGACCTGCCAAGCTTTCTGCGAGATGTTGGGAGGGTCCATTGAACCGTTTGGGCGCAGAGCTTTTGTAACCCACACCTCCATTGCCAGGCTCTGTTTCGACGAGATGTGGTCCTGAGAAGTGTCACGCAAAACTTTTCATACCCATAGACATGGACAAGATCGTCTCAGTGTCGTAATTCCAAACTCAGTCCGACCCTATATCAGCCTAGGTTGAAGCAGGTCCAGGCTTTTGGATTGGGGGTCTCGTGTTCAACGTGTCGATCACGTTACTGGATGACTCTGCTAGATGTGCCGTTGTGAGGAAATTGCGTGGCCCTGCACAACCACCGCTTCTTTTCGGTGCCGTGACGACACATAGGAGCGGGAAGGACGGTTCGGCCACAGGTGGTGTTGTGGATTGGGGCTGGGAAGAGTGGTTGCTGTGGGCTTGAAGGCCTTCCCAAAGAACTCTCAAAGCACTTTCTTGACATGCGTCCCCTCCATCCCCGCAGTCCCCCAGCCCAAGAGGCGGTGGGACTCCGACAGAAAGCCTCCTTAGTCGAAGGCCATGGTAACCACTGGAGCTGCTGCCTGGGCCCTGGCGGCCATCGCTGTAGCCCTGGGCCTGGCAGAGGCATGTTAACGATTCTTGTTGGCTTTGAGTTTTGGGGCTCACGAGGCATTCAGACTCAGAGTCTAGGGGGATGTTGGGATGCCGTCCTTTCGCGACGTTTCTGTTTTGGACCTCAAACGACCCGAATCTTGAGATCAGGCTGGTGCACTAGTGCTTCTTTTCGGCCCATTGAGATTGATTTGGGCTGGGGGAATAAGCTTCGGTGATGCTGCAGGGTCCAAGTACTTTCGGGTTGATAGTTCCGATCCCGAAAGGCCGCGGAGGGTTTTGAGGACTTGGCATCATCCGTACCCCGAGGGCATTTGCAGAAGGTTAGAGCGACTTCGGGGGGCTGTTGGCAACTTTGTGGAATCACATGGTGTCGCATGGGAAACCCATGCGATATCCCGAAACGCAACGAAAGGTAACTCAATAACAAAGCCCCTCACACCCTACTCGTGGCATTCATAAAGGTGAATCATCATATGAATCATGCTGACATCCCGACAGGAAGCACATGCTTTGCTTCAGAAGCCAACTTTGCCGATGCTGGTTGCGGTGGCCTTCATCGCTACTTGAATGCGGAACATAGGTCTGGTGTTGGTCCAGGTGCTTGCGGTGTCCTCGGAATGTCAGCAGTTTGGATCTTATGTATAGGTATAGGTATACGTAAAGGTGTGTGTGTGTGCATTGTATACATACCTATCATACATGCACATATACACTCACGTATACAGATGCATCTATGTATTCATCTTCATTTATACATACACACACACACACGCACACACACGCACACACACACACATACACACACACACACACGCGCGCGTACACGTACACGTACATCCAAAGTCCCGGTTTGCTCGCAGTGTCTCTATGCTAGAGTGGCGATTCCTGAAGCACAGCAGGACTGCAGCCTCCGCCAGGCAGTGCAGGAAAGCTTCTCATTCCAGATTGCCAGATGGATAAAATGAACCTCCAGGAAACTCGTGTCTCAGCACCTTCACATCGCCCCGGAGTCCCTCACTGTAGCAACCCTCAGGTCACTTCAGCCTCCACTGAAGTTGAAAAAGGCTCGGTTGCCTTAGCCGAAGTCTTTCGAGTGTCTAAGGTTTGGTCGATGCTCGCCCTCTCCGTCCTCATCCCCTTTGCGTCCGCCCCATGCATTTGAGGGCCGAAGCAGCTCCATGGGTTTGTTTGTGTGTTTGCCGGTGGAGGACTTATGCGTGTGGGGCACAGAGCAGTGCGGCAACTGCCCCTCCGGAAATCAGAGCCGGCCCAAGCCTTCCTGTCGGTTTCAGGGGCTTCCACATGCTGGCCTTGCTTTGCAATGTGACCAGCTGCTGGCCCGAACTAAAGGGTTCATTCTGGCATTGAGGGGGTGAGGGCGGTGTTCCTCTGTTGCAGACAACATTCTGTTACTGGATTATGGCACGTGCGGGTGAGCCGCTGGACGCACGGCAGAGCTGCGAGAACTCCAGGATGATTCTGCATGCAAAGTTGTCGGAGTGTCTGATGTTGTCACTCTTGTCAGTTGACTTCCGTCACTGAGGCAAATCGACTTGTGGCCGCCGCCCACAGTGGAACTCCCGACGCCTGAATCGATGCAACGTGCCCGGCTAATGGTTTTTGGGGCTTCCGAGGTCAAGAGGGCCTTTGGAGACTTCAAAGGGCTTCACCCCTGGTCCTAAAGGGGGCCAGTTCAGTTTGCATACTCCCGTAGTTGAAAAGTGCTCTTCTGGCGATAAGCACCGACTGATGCGATGGGTTTTTGTATTTATGGCTGCGAAGCATTGGACATCAATCGAGCGAAGACCCTGTGGCATCGGCCCCAATCGAAAGTCCTACTAAGCCCCTCGGTCCTCAGCATCTTCCATACAGGCAGCGAGTACAGGCAGATCTTTTGCTCACCGGTCGAGCGACTTGCCGTGATGAAGCTGGATGCGTGGCATGTGGTTCGGACGGGTTTGCTGTGGTTTTTGAGCGCGATTTCGAGAGTCTCCGATCATGACAAATCCTCTCTGAGACAAACACAACCGATTCATTGCTGTCTAGACGACGTTGTGCTGTTACGGGTCGGGCTTTTGAGCGTGTGCGACGTCGTCCCTGGTCCGGCTTTCAGAGTAAAGGCCGAGGCAGCAGGGTGTGGGTCTTTCGCGGAGTTGGCCCAGAGAACATCAAGCTCCCCAAAGGCGGCCCCCAAATTCAAGCACTTCTCACGCGAGGCTTCGACCCTGCGAAGGCCGTAGAGACGTGGCAAAGTGATGATCAAAGGATTGTAGACTTGTTGAAGCCACCCGGCCAGAGTACAGCATGTTCACACAGTGCTTTGCAAAGCGGCCTTTGCGCAGGTTTGGACGACTCGACGAGAAGAGTGCACCTGATTTAGATATGTGGAAGGAGTCCGTCACAAAGCTGTCTCACAGTTTCGCGTGCAATCGCGGTTTAAATCGGAATGTCAAGGGCCGTGCCTGGGTCGGATGTAGTCACAGCGAGGGGATTTTCAAGCATATCTCGAAAGCTTATGAAGCGATCATGCGAATCTAGTGAAGGCCAAAGTTGCTTTCCAGACTTAGAAGCTCGTGCTCCTTCAAGGGGATCGCCACCAAAAATGTGCGTGAAATTTAATGAGAAGGGCAACCCAGAAATCCCAAGATCCCCATTCCTCCAAGCCCCACGCCCTGCCACCACTCTTATAAGGCAGAGTCGCACCCCGATCCAATCGGCGTGCCACTCCCGATAAAGGCTTTGGCAAGTACCCGTCCACGGACCGGTGGATCTCATACCTACTCGTAAAGATCGGGGTCTAGGGGAATCCGATAAACACAGGGCCCTCTACTAGATGACATAGGAAATAAATATATACAGGGGATTGAAACTCGTCTTGCGATGGAGATCTATTTGCCCATAAGATATCCATTTTACCCTCGTGATTTATGAATAAAATTATCGATAGACCCCTGGAAACTAGATTAAATTTACTTCCCAAGAAAAATAAAGAGAGATAAATTTCCGAATGAATTCTGAATACATTTAAATTAATTCATTAAAAAATATGAACTATAAAATGATGAAGTGGTTTATATTATATAAGATGGAATATAGATTTGTAGAATATCCGCGATACTTATAATTGAAATAGGAATGACGGAGATTTTAGATATTCTATGGAATTATATTATAATTATGTGATTTCCTGGATTATTATATATATTTATTATCGATTATATTATGAAAAATTGTGTGTTTATTAGATAGATTTAATTTCTTATTTAATTTTCTGTCTAGTTTTTATATTGAATTATTGAATTATTATAGTGACGAAGCTATGATATTGGAAATTATTTGTTTAATTGTGAAGTTTGTTTTTCTAGAAATCGTTCTTATTTATATGAATTTGCATTGTAATGGATTTATCCTAGAATTTCATTAAGATTATAATTAGATATAAATCATGATTTCTTCTATTTTCGTTTTGATTTAATATTGTGCTCGAAGTTATCACGACTTTTTGATTATCTTCTTAAATTTGAATAATATCGAAATCTCTTTTCGATTCTTTATTGAATTGATGACTGATTTTCTACTGCATAATTTTTAACCATCTATTTTAAGAATATAGAATTATATCGTCCTTGAAGATTTTCTTGAAATCTATATTAAATATTATAATTTCTTTTGAAAATTTTGGCAATGCTTTCAAGACCTATAGATATGATATTTTTGAATACCTCTGGCGAAGCAAAATCATTCTGGCTGATCATCAATATAAGTATTGATAGATCTAGATTTATGAATTCTATTTTTATCTGTTATGGATAAGGCGGCTCCGAATATTAAAGAACTGATTTTATCATTTAGGTCTATTTAAATGAGTCATTGAGATATCAATTTGCCGGATTGTTGGGATTTGTGCATTCTCTTGATGGATGAATTGTAGTTCGATTTCTTGAATATATTGTTGAAATTTTTTATGGTCTAGCGCACTCATTTTTTTCTATGGATCAGCCCGGATCAATTCGTAGAGGCCTTTTATTTTGATCTCCCAAAGCAATACGCGTCTCTCCTATATCATTTCTTTATATAGAAGTCCCTGAGGGAAGATTAGTAATTCCAAATATGATTCAAATAATATATATAAATATATTATTCTTAGAAGGAATGCCAGTATCGCTTTTAGATTCTGATCGTTGAAATCGATTACGTGCCGTGCGGCACTCTTTAGTCAACATAATTGACGAAAAAAATTATACATCAGAATTGATCTAGATATATTGATATTTCTATTATATATTTTTTTCTTCAGATTTCCTGAATGTCAGCTAGGATCTGAATCAAATGGGGAGATTTCTTTGATAATTAGTATTTTTCGATAATATCTGAATATTTTTCTGTAATTTCTTTTTAATATTCTTTTTCTTATCGAAAATAAATTTAGCGATCGAATAATATTAATTTTTGAATTGAAATATTATAATCAAAAATTCATAATATTCTCTTATTCATATTATTATTTCGAAAATGATGATGTTATATTATGGCAAGAAAATATGAAATTGATTCTAATTTAAAATTCGATTGATCTATATTCGCAATCTCTGCAAATAAAAAAATAGAATCTTCATCTATTCGTCCCTTGATATCTTTAAATACGAATTATGATCAGATTAATTCGTTCTGCAATAAAAATATTTATGAAATAATATAATTGAAATAGAAATCTGCTAAGAAATCTATTGACGAATAAAATAAAAATGAAACTATCATAGAATTTTCAAATAATTGATTTATGAATAATGATAATA
>CAJNJA010005421.1:0-17730 GCA_905231915.1 Symbiodinium necroappetens
TAGGTTCCCCAGTAACCCCTTAATTATTAAGGGTACCCTTTTTCCTAATATTCGGCTTTAACAAGGAGACCCCCAAATAAAAAGGGCAAAAGGGTACTACTGGGGAACCTAGTCTAAGCCCGTGGATCTGCTGGGTCCGGTCCTGCAGAGGCATCAAGGCCCGATTCATCGTCGCAAGCATCTGATCCTGTCCGGCTGGCTTAGGGCTTTGGTAGGGTTTGGGGTTTAGGGTTTAGGGCTTGTGGGGTTTAGGGTTTAGGGTCTAGGGCTTTGGGTTTAGGGCTTGTGGGGGATTAGAGTTCTAGAATTTAAGCTTCGCGGTCGCAGGTCTCGCGTGGTCTGTGGAACTGGAGATGAGGAGAAACATATCAAGGAGTGTCTCGTGCAGCTATCTCAAGAGTAGGATACAGATACAACTAGCACGAGGTCGAATACAAGCAAGTTATTTTTGTAGTAGTAGTCGTCGTAGTAGCAATTGTAAGAGTGGAGGAGTCCGGGGGAAGGGGGAGGGGCAGGGGGACGTGGAAGAGGAGGATGAGGATGAGTCGGATCAGCCATCGTAGTGCCATGGACGCACCGGTCGGCCGTTAGCTTGTAGGCTGGTTAATTGCATACAACCAAAGCAGAAAATGGCCCGTGAAAAGAAGAGAGTGCTTTGGGAGGAACAGCGATAACGACCTGCGGCACAGGTTCAGAAGCCACAGTCACATTTTTTGTTTCGTTATCGGGTTCCTACGTTCTCACCACTCACAGCTGGGCCCACGAGTTCGCTGAATCAACACCCTCACCTGACGGCCGAAGGATACGCGTTAATGCCTCTACGATAGCCCAGGCATTATTTATGATCTTACAGCCTTAACAAGGAATAAAGCTTACAGGGCTGTCAGACCACAACGATGGAAGCAATTACATACATGGACTGCGAGGGGATACTCGTACCGTTTCGTCAGACCGACACGAACCCTACAACAAAAAGGCTACAGCATTCCACTAGTTTCCAGGATCCAGTGGCCTCCATGCTGCCAAAATCCACATTCCTGAGCACAAGCTGCTGACACGAGTCACCGCAGCACCGCTGAAGCCTTCTGAATACAACTACAGGGCTGAACGTTTGAGATTTAACATAGGTACCCTAATAATGATGATAATAATAATAATAGGAGTAGTAACAATAACAATAACAATAACAATAGCAGCAACAATAATAAAAGCAATAAAAAATAATAGTAATAATAATAATACTACTAATAATAATAGTAACAGTAGTAATAATCAAAATAATAATAATCATCATCATCATCATAATAATAATAATAGAACAGAAATTTTATGGCGTGTTTGTATGAAGGAACCGTGAGGAACAGGGTTTCGTGCTCAGGGCTTCGGGCTTCTCTCTCTCTCTCTCTCTCGCGCGCTTGAATGCTCAGGTTCCACTTATTAACATCATATTTGCAGCCGCGCAGCACGGGATGTTTTAAAGCTGCGTAAAACTGAGCAAGCACTGGACGCAAGTGCTGCCGATAGACAATGAGATTGGCATCATTGGGTTCTGGCGTTTTTAATGCGAATCCCCACGGGCAGCTGAAACTTCTAGGATTCTCTAAAACCCTTATAAACCCTAAACCCTAAGCCCTAAACCCCAAACCTTAAACCCTAACCCTAAACACTAAACTCTCCTACGGCGTTTGTTTTGTCTGCTTTTCGGCTCAGGGCCTTGTGGAGCTCAGGTTTACGCTGTCACAATTCGGTCAAGCCAGGCGAGGAGCTTATAGGGTTTAGGGTTTATAGGGTGTATAGGGTTTATAGGGTTTATAGGGTTCTAGAGTTTACGGCTCCAGGCTTTGATCCCACACTCACACTCCTGGTTTCAGTTAGCCGGCAAGTTCAAGCCCAGGCGTGCGGCAACATAGAATGAAGCCCCCTAAACCCTAAACCTCTAAAACCCCAACCCCACCCCTAAACCCTAAATCCCAAACCTCTAAACCCCAACCCCTACACCCCTAAACCCTAAGCCCTAAACCTCTAAAACCCCAACCCCTACACCCCTAAACCCTAAGCCCTAAGCCCTAAACCTCTAAAACCCCAACCCCTACACCCTAAACCCAGCGACTTAGGGCTTCCAAACTCGTTCAAATCTTTTCGACCCATCGAAGCCCTTCCCCACCTAGTATAGGGCTGAGGATTTAGGGTTTATGCGGTTTAGGGTTTCCCATTTAGGGCTTAGGATTTAGGCTTTAGGGTTTAGGGTTGCCGATTTAGGGTTTCAGCACTCACAACTTAGGGTTTAGGATTTAGGGTTTCCCATTTAGGTTTTAGGGTTTAGGGTTTCCCATTTAGGGTTTAGCATTTAGGGTTTCCCATTTAGGGTTTAGGGCTTAGGATTTATAATTTAGGGTTTAGGGTCTTCCCATGGATTTAACGGCGAGACACAGGCCACCCATGCCACCAATGCTTGCCCGCGGACTGCTCATGCCAGGTAGGGCGTTGAGAAGGTTCTTGCCTGTCATGCGCTCCTGAATGTCGAGTTTTAGGGCTCCAGTTACCTAAATAATGGGATAATGGGCTTCAGATTATATGGCTGGTAGCCTACTATAAAGTATCTATATAGGTAACTGGAGCCCTAGGGGATGGCACAGTTTTGGCAGTGTTGCTGTCGAATTCGGCTTGGACGCAGCTTTGGTCTTGCGTGGCTTCCGAGATTTGGAAAAGAGTAGGTGTTGGTGCTTTCAAGCGTCCGCTACCGCTAGAGAACCCACTTGTTGCAGAGTGCCTATGCAAGGCGAAGATGGATATTACGTGGGGACTGCTGGTCTGTGCTGGTAAGGTCGAGTTGAGGCTTCAGCTTCGTTCAGGGGGCCAGTACGGGGTCTCGATCCCCAAGTATATAAATTACTATAAATTTTAACAAACATAAGCTCGGTTTCGGGGTTTAGGGTTTAGGGTTTTCAATACTCACTAGTTCATCCCTGGTCCTCTTTATCCACCTTTCCTGAAAGCATTAGATGGTTTGAGCTTCACTGGAATCCTCGCAGCCTGATAGTTCTTCAGCTCGAAGGTTGTTGGTCTGGCTAAATAAGTCTGGCGTTGGAGCCGTTTTGGGGTTTAGGGCTTTAGGGTTTAAGGTTCAGGGTTTAGGGTTTAAGGTTGTGTAATTTGGAGCCAGCCTACACGTGAATATGTTGCTTCTCGTTCGGGGAAAGGGGTGGTAACCTTCGCGTCCCGTGTACTTCTTGCAACTACCCCCCCAAACAAATAAGAAGCCAGACTACCAAGGAAGGAACTCTGTACACCACAAGGGTCTGCATAATTAGCCCTTTAATGCAATTTTCCCCAAACCCTACAAACTTTAAACCCTAAACCCTTAAACCCTCTCTCTCTCTCTCTCGCGTGCCCTTGACCCCTAAACCCTGAATCCCAAGCCCAAATGGAACCGCAAGACGACCCAGCCCCAACCCACCCCTGCGCTCCTTGTTGGCCTCAAGAAGCTTCTTGAAAGGATCCTCCTTCTCAATGGAGCCGCCCTGGTCCTCCGGGGTGGTTTGGGGTTTAGGGCTTTGGCCGCTTAGGCTTTAGGGCCGGGATTTCGGTCAGTTGTAGAGTTTAAGATTTAAGGTTTTCTGCCGTTGTGAGTTTGAGGGTCCAGGGTTTTAGAGTCAGAGAATTTGAGTAGGGTTTAGGGAATCTAAAATAGGCTCTGGCGCTCACACTCGGACAATCCAGGCGAGGCATGTGGTTCGAGGTCTGCTGACTGTGAAACAACAACGAGCCGAATCTCTGACAACACAATCCCATAGAGCACACCCTGCTAAGCGACTGCGAGACGGCTTCCACGCCTAAAGTCCTTCAAGTGAAGACTAGCTAGTTTAAGGACTTCAGGCACTACATCAAAGTATGGCCCCTCATGGATGATCATAGGGTCCAAATAGAGCCAATAACCATTCTCAACCCCGGCAGGGATCAGGTAATGAGCGTGAGGCCCATGAAGTCGTCACGATTTCCCTGGTAAAACTTTGTAGTTATACTCTTTCTTAAATAGGTTTTAGGTTCCAGGTTTGAATTGTTGGGATTGCGGTTTAAAGTACTTAAGGGTTGTTTGCGACAGCTCTGTAATCCCCACAGCGAAGCCTTTCGCGAACAAAGCCTCGAGCCTGGACGTTGCTTCCTTCGCGAAAACAGGACTCCGGGTCTTGAAAACCTTCGATGGTGAGGTACTTCATCTTAGAGAGATCGAAATGTGTGGATACTCAACGAACTTTGTCTGACAAGGCGCAAATGCATGACCTAGTCTGGGAATGTCGCGGGCTGGATTCCCGCAGTCGATTTTGCGTGCGCCCCATTTTGCGGGAGGATCTGATAGGCTAACTTTGGAGCCCTTTCAAAATAAGAAAATTGGGATATCAAATCCAAGGTACCCTCAAGTCCGGCCCCCTCATTTCCGAAACCCGACACCCTAAGATTCCTAATAGGAATCTTAGGGTGTCGGGTTAGGGTTTCGGGTTTAGGGTTGGGGGTTTAGGTTTTTCCGAAAACGTCCAAACCCTATGCAAGAATCCACGGAGACCTGGCCCATGTTCATCTTTTCAGCGATCCAGCGTTTCTGGGTGGCTTCGACGAGCGCGTAAGGCAGGTTCCTGAGATTGCAGGTGCCAGCGTGTCTTACATCCCACGGTATCTTGAAAGCACATGTTTTTGGGGGATGGCGGATGCTTCAATCTAGGCAATTGCTATGATGGGGTTCGGGTGCTTCTACTGGCGAGAATCACCCAAATCACAACCTAGCACATCGGATTGTCAGGCCTGCTTACAGTTTGGGTTAGGGTTTAAGCGCATATCAAGAGAGCAACAGTGAAGCCATGATTGCAAAAGCCACGACACCAGGCAGAGACATTAAAGAACCAGGGAGCCTAATGCAACAACAACAACAGCAGACTAACCCATCTAGAACCCCAAGTAGTCGGATCCTTCTTACAAGGAGCCTCCAGCCTTAAGTGTCAACCCAGAACTCCTGCAGTTCCGGGTGAAGCCGCCCTGCATAAGGAGGTTAATGCGAGTTGGAGGTTTCAGGGTGTGGCCCCTGAAGACAAAGGGATAGGGTTTAGGGTTCAGGATTTCGTTGAGGTCTTTCTACAGATTGGCTCGAGCTGCTACCAGGTACGTTCTGAGCACCGCTAAAAACTCAAATCTCCACACCATAAACTGCAAAGGCCTGCAAAATCCTAGACTCTGTCCTAGACCCTAAACTGCACATAATAAAAGCCCCTGTGACTCAAAATGAGAACTATATGTAATTACTCCTGGGTTGCAGAAATTTCTGACAGAGAAGGAGCAGGATTCCTACGGGACACCCCGTGAGATATCCTATCCTCGGTTCACGGTTTGGGGTTTAGGGCCCAACCGTAAAATCCTGGCGGAACAGATTTGCTAGGCCATCGTTTTCTCCATCCCTCACCTTCATGTAATCCTCATTTTCTCAGGCGAAAACAAGCTTGGTGGTTCAGGTTTTTGCTCTTCAAAGCCTGCAGAAAACCGAGGTCCAATTAAATTGGGAGGCAACAAACCTACGACAGGTGAAGCAATCGAACCAACCACGATTGCCTACGAATTCGCGTTTACGGGCATATGTGCCACATCTCCGTCGTTCTTATCAACTTTCGACACTACATCTGCGCCACAGCCCCACAACCCTCTTGCTTGAGGCCGCGGGGCAGTTCCATGCACCGTTCGGCGTTGAGGCGCTCGAGAACGGCAGTGTTGGTGACACCATTCTCGACCATAAGCCTGACAGCATCTGTGTTTAGGGGTTTAGGGGTTTAGGGGTTTTGGGTTTAGGGTGCATGCCATGGGTTTAAGGTTTAGGCGATTTCAAAGCTCTAAGGCTGCTTTTAGAGGGCTCTATATGGGATTTACATGGGCCCCCCCCGGGTTCTGCTGGGCTTGGAAGTTCGAGAATTTGGGCATGGCTGTGTTGTTGAGTTTCTTGGCTGTTGCATGGCTCTTTAGGGGTGTGTATTCGGCTCCAAGGTTCTACCGTGTGATATGGGTGGTTCTCTAAATCAGGGTTTTTGTCTAGGTCCCCCAAATATTTCGGCACCCTTACAAAAAGGACCCTTCAAAGGAGCATATGTTAGAGAACTACCCATATAAGTTCGTGGAACTTTGATTCGGGTGTCTTTGAAGCTTCGTTTGAAAAGGCCTCTAGGATTTGGGGCTTGGAAATTCATGGAGAGTAGGGGTTTAGGGATTGGGGTTGGTTGTTCCCAGCTTCCCACCAGGCAGTACTACTAGGAAGACACCAATCATAAACGGGTAAGAGAGGAACTTTGGGTGGGAGGAGCTATAGTTGTGGGTTGAGGGTTGTGGGATTTGGGTTTGCAGGCTTCAGGGAGTAAGGCTCGAGCATGCTCTAAACCCCAAACCCTAATCCCTTAACCCTAAACCGTGCTAAACCTTAAACCTTAAATCGTGTTTAGGGTTTAGGGTCTACAGTTGGGATCTCTATGCCCTACATCCGAAAATCTTCGAAACAAACACCTTCAACCCCAAGTGCCGGATCCTGAAGCCCTACACCAAGAAACCTACTGGTGCTTAAAGGATAGTGGAGGAGGGAACCGAGGGATGTTAGGGCTGCTACAAGGACTTCTATAGGGGTCCAATCTCCCACTCCTTTTAGCGCCAGCACGTAAGCCCGTCTCTGCTGGCGAAGTCGCTGCAGAAGCACGACCACTGTGTCGAAGCAGTTCCACTTCCTGAAGCTGCACGTCTAGGGGTTAGTTTTTATGTGTACAGGGCCTATAGGTTTGTCTCGTTTTGCCATAAACAGGTTACTGAGTATGCTGTAACTGTAGGGTCTTAAGAAGTACAATAAGGTTTCGGGGTATATTGTACTATGTACAACTACCCCAAGGCACGCAGAAGAATAATGTCAGTTCGCAGTCAGACAGCAAGATTTTCTTATGCCGTCCCCCCACCCGTTTTTCTTATGCTGGCAATGCTGGTGGCTCTCTCTTATGCTGGACCTGGACTATTGGTGTATTGGAAGAAATGTACTATAGTGACAGAAGGGAGCTCTGTGGAATCGTATGGCTTCAGTTAGGCCATTCTTTCTGTTTTGGGAGCCCTGTGCAACAGCGCGAAGACTACTCATCCTATGGATTATGGGATCCTTAAGGGAGGGGGTTCTAAGAGGGGTATATAACCCAATAATCCCCAATTCTCCCTAGGGCTCCTTTAGGTTCCCTAAAGCTCCCTAGGGATCCCTGGGACCCTCCCCGCTTGAACCACCCTCCCTTAAGGATGCGATAAATGGACCCTATACCCTAGACCCCAAGCCGAAACGTGGCCTCCCTCGGCGAATGAACTAATGCAGCTCCCTTAATAACTAGAATAGGGCTTTGGCCTTATTAGAACATGGTTTTGGGCAACTTAAAAGTAGGAGTTAGAATAAGGAACCCCAAGGAATAATAGTGGTTCTTACTTACGCTCCTGTAGTGGTCGCCTTTGACCGGAATGCTCTCGGTACGGTTGCGAGCAGTCGTGCTCATGCCTCTGCTACTGTGACGATGAGCGAGGAGGTAGCGGAAAAAGAGGCCGGGACCGTAACGACGGGACGACAAGCATGACGACGACGAAGACCATTACCATGTCAGCTGCTTTCTCTGCTTCACTCTTAGCACACATTTTGCATCCCGGAAATCCGATGTAAACCCTACCTCTTAGAGCACGTTTTGCATCCCCTGAACCCTACGCAAACCCAAAGCTGGGCAACAGATCGGTCATCAGTCACGATCTGAGGTGCCAGGAAGGACCTTGGGGGGGGGGGGGTCCTGATACTGTTACTTATACATATGTATATATATATACAAATATGTATATGTATATGTATATGTATATGTATATGTATGAATACTAGTGCTACTACTGATAGGGTGCGGTCCTCGCAAATACTTCCCTGGACCCTGACGCTGAGGAGAGGACCAGTCTTCCTCCCGTGCGAAGAAATGAACACCTGAGGTGGGTCGTTATAGGGTGTAGGGCTGAGGGATGCCCGGTTGTGATAGAATCCTCATCGAACCCTTACAGAATTATGCAATCCTTTTACGACCCTCTAGTGAAACTCTGAAAACAAAATTCTTTTTTGTGGCGTGGCTAGAGGGTTGAAATGTGGTGGGCTAACAGACATGAAAGGTCCCAGGCTTCAGCATGCTACGATCGTGGTGAATCGATGTAGGGTTGAGGACTCGGAGGTGTAAGGCTTTTTGGGGGTTTGAAGGCTTCAGAGCACATGGTTCAAGGGTTTACGGTTATAGCTCTTGAAAAACATAGGTTTGTTGGAAACCTGAACCTTTGCTTTGAAATACCTATGGGTTTAAGTCGAAATTAAGTGCTAGGCCCTCTTGGCTTTCCAAAAATCGGAGCTGGCTCTTCAGGGCTAGCGGCAGAACCCACTGCGAACGCAGCAAAAGACCGAACCCGAGCCCCGTGAGGGTCCAAGTACCTGCTGATCAGATACTCTCTTAAATACTAACCTACCAAACTGCTATCCTAAACCCAAGTACCTGCTATCGGGCCCTTTGGACCCATAGGGCCTTATAGATCCCTTAAAGGAACCCTTATAGATCCCTTAAAGGAACCCTTGTAGATCCCTTAAAGGAACCCTTATAGATCCCTCAAAGGAGCCCGGAAAGAAGCCCAAGAGCCTTGTCCAGGGGAGTGATCAGGGCACTAGCATGGCTTAGGGTTTAGGGATCAGGGTTTAGGGCTTAGGGCTTAGGGCTTAGGGTTTAGGGAGTTTAGGGTTTAGGGGCATGTAGCCGGGAGTCTTTGCAACTTGAAGCGCGGTGCTGCTCCTTAGATGGTCACATCCTTCGCACACGGACTCCTCAGAAACCGATCCCCGATTTTTTCAGAATCAGGCTTCCATTTTCCGGCAAGGATGCGCAGTGGCTCGCATCCAAAATACACTCAGAGTCGGCTTAGATTAGATGGGCCTTAGTAAGGGCCACCTTAAATTGGGGTCCTTATAATAAGGATCCTACTATTTGAGGTGCTATATTAGGGTCCCTTATTTTCGGAAACCTGCGACATGTTGAAGGTCTGGTCTTCAAGGTCTTCACAGCCCCTAAACCCCGAAAACCGGAAAGCGCCTTCACCCTCCGTCGGCCCTGTATAAACATAGGGTTTAGGGTTTAGGGTTTGGGGTTTAGGGTTCCCTGTATAAATATGGCAACATATGCCGCACTTCTTATAGGTTCCCACGATTTTTTCCGGCCCGGGAAGAAGTAGTGAAGCCGAAAAGCCTTGTGAAGCGATGCCCTAAGACCCCAGAACCGGCTGCTGGGAACCCCTGCAGCCGTAGACGTAGAGCTTCACGCAAACTTCGGCGGTAAAGATGAAGCCTTGGAGGAATCTCCGGGAATCTTCAGCTTACTGGCCCAGTACCCTTCGGAAACTGAAAGGTTAACCTGGTTTCGGGTTTAGGGTTTAGGGCCGTTTAGGGTTTAGTTAACCTTCAAACTTGGGACTATTTTGGGATCATCGCACCGAGATTGGCTTCGGGGATCGTCGGTCGTAGTAGTGGGTCACTGTCCTTACGCAACCATGCTGCATCAAGACGGTCCATATGCATATTATTGCCCCCCAAAACCAGAATGAGGATTGTATTTTCGGGGGCTAATTCCAAAGACTCGGAAAATTGACACGATATTCAAGGGTCAAACATTGAACCTACAACTCTCGTCTAAGCTTCACCAACGAAACACTCTAAAACCCTAAACCCCAAAACCCAAACCCACAAAACCTGGACCCACCCTGAAGGCTCTACTACTGAGCTGGGCCTTAATAATTAGAATAGGGCTTTGGGGCCCCGTATGCTGCTGCTATAAGTATAATAAGGAACCCCCCCCAAAATAGTATTCGTAATTATTTAGGCCCCTACATTAACCTTCGTGGGGGGTGCGACTCTCTGCCGGCAAGCGGCAGAAGACGTGATTCACAAGGTCTGCTCCGGGCATGGCACCTTTTGCATCGCATGAGCTAAAGGAAACTACAGGGGTGGAGTTTAGGGAAAAATAGGGCATCCATAAGGCTTCTATAAGGTATATAGACCTTCTATAAGGCTCCTATAACGCTAACTACCCACCTGATAGAATGAGAGAGCACCCGTGATTAGGATTTCAGGGGCCCTTTTTGGGGTTTAGGGTTTAGGGGTTTAGGGTTTAGGGGTTTAGGGTTTAGGGTTTAGGGCCTTTTGGGGTGGAAGCAGGGCCTCCTAGTGCACGCCCTCAAGTCCTACGCAGCAGAAGCCCGATGTTGCGAGGATCCCAAGAAGAAATGACCTCACAATTGATTGCAACCACCGGAAGATTTAGGGTTTTAGAGTTTAGGGTTTGGGCTTTAGGGTTTGGGGTTTGGGGTTTAGGGTTTGGGGTTGAGGGTTTTAGGGTTTAGGGTTTTACGGTTTAGGGTTTGGGGTTTAGGGGACTTTTATTGAAAGCTCACCTAATGACAGGAAGCAGAAGCGAGCAGGACCAGTGGCAGTTGTGACAGGGATGGTGGTGGAGCCTGGGGGTGGGGGGGGGTCGGTGGCGGTGGTGGTGGGCACGGTGGATGAGTAGTTGCAGCATTAGGATCGTAGTTGGTCTCGCAATGGCTAGCTAGCCGGAGCAAGAAGAGTTGCTCTAGTCCATGGTGACGACAAGGAGCAAAGCCAATCAATTCAAGTTCATGCCAATGATGCATCATCACGAAGATGTTTATGATCGCCATGCCATAGAAGGAAAGTTCCGACAATAAATGCCTCCAGCCATAACCCAGTATACTTCAGAAAACGCCTACCTCAACTCCTACGTCCAAAACCTGGACTTGGGTTTACTCGGTTCCAACACCCAAACCCGTAAGTAATTTGTTGGGATGTAATTAAGGTTTAGGGTTTACTGAACCCCTAAACCCAAAACTCATGGAAACTCTAAACCTCAGCGTGGCCCGAGGCACGCTGGCCGCGGTGCTGAGCAGAGTAGTCGGTCTGCGCTCCGATCACAATGGCGTTCAGGAAGACGAGCAAAGATACCTGAGACGTTCAAGAGTGCTTGTGGGGTATCAGGGCTTAAGCTTCGGGATCTGCATTTAAGGTTTGCGGTTTCCGTCTCATAAAGCAAAGGCCAGAGTGTTGGGACAGCATTACCCGCATGCCTTCAAAGTGATTTGTTAAATTTTGAAGGTCGCAGGGTCGCACCACAAATCAGCCTTAATCCATGGCCCAACATTTGGAGCTTGGCTCCGGGTTCGGGTTCATGTTTTGGTGGCTGAACATATCTCCTGAAGGGACCGTGAGTCATCATGAAAGCCTGATGCCGGAAAGCCGGGTTCCCTAAACCCTAAACCCTATAGACCCTAAAGATGCTTCTTGAAGATGAGGGTCTCTTGGGAAGGGGCGGGATAAGGTCAAAACCAAAACCATCGGATCATAGCCCAAACTCAACACATCCCCAAACCCATAACCCGAAACCCTCAAAATCTCTTAATCTCAACCCTTAAAGCCTTCAACCCTAAACACTATAACCCTATAGAGCCCTCAAGAAGGAGCCTTACAACTACAAGGCTCTCTTGCTCACCAGGACCGTAAAGCCAAAGCGAAGTCTGTGGACTTCCCCAGAAGCTCCATGCGAAGCCACAGTATGTGCATATATATATATGTACATATATGTGTGTGTGTGTATATATATATATGTATATACATATGCACAGAAAAATGAGTATCTGTGTAGATTTTATGTATATGAAGGAAATACAAGATACTCTTTCCCGGACTCGATTGATAACTAAACTGGATGTTAGAGCTTGTTTGACGTGTTGTGCACTGTGTGGGATTTTGCGATAATGCAGTCATCCTCCTCCAGAGCTTCTCTGAAAGTCAGTTCGTACAGAGGTCGCTGAGATTGGTTTGGGGATCGTCCGAACAAGCCCTAAGCCGTATCCCTAAACCCATAATACCTATCCCTACAACCTAAAACCTAAGTACTCCCTTGTTGCCAGCCATGGTGCTCCGTAGCTGAAGGTGTTGCTGTTTCTGCACAGCAGAAAGGGTTTACAGGGTTTGGGGCTTGAGTTTTAGGAGTTTGGGGTTTAGCGCTTAGGCTTTAAGGTTATCCCAGGACCCTAGCTCCCAATCAAAGTTTAGGGTTCGAGGGGCTCCGGTGCCCATACGCTATTGAACCCATCTTGAAGCGTACAAGTTAAAGAGAACTGAAATAAGACCATGGACTGTTAGGGGACACCCTCATTCCGACATCCCCCCCCGGGTTCAGATTGTGGGTTCAGGGATTTGAAAACTTACCCTTTTTCTTAATTTTATTCCATAGAGTCCCTCTGTATTGCTGGTATAATGTGTACCGTACAAATTAGACATACTAGTTACTAGTAACACAGCGGGAACTCTAAGGAACAAGACTGGAACCCCCAAAGCCGTGTTCGAAATATTCGGGGGGCCCTCAAAGAAGGGGATTGCCCTACCGGGACACCCCGAGGAGACGGAGCATCTTCGTGGGGTGCTTTAATGTAGGAGCCTGATTCAGAAACCCCTGGGTCATTTATGAGGGTTCTTCATATGAACCCTAGTAAAATGGGGTTCTTTATGAGGGTTCCTCATATGAATCCTAAAATGGGGTTTATAGGGCCCTGGTTTCTTAATCAGGTTCCTGCATTAGATGAGGGGGTACATAGGAGGGCGAATGCTCCTCGTTAGTGTGTGGACAAGTCGTTACTTTCAGTAGGCCTTTCGGGGTTCTGGTCCGGATACTTTTAGGGTAGTTTTGTAGCGTATCGGGAAAGTCTGGTGTAGGATATTCTGTGACTCTGGACGCCATGTCGTTTGTGGTAGTTCTGGCTGGGTGATATCGCACTGTCCCCGGCTTCTGTGAGTGATAAAAAACCGACCGTTGCAGTACTCTGCGCGTTAGTCTGGGGATTAGGGTTGGGTCTCGTTTCCCTGAAATGTTCTAATCACGGGCGCAGGGTCCTTCTGCTGAAGCCTCTCGATCCACTTCAGGGCTTTTCTGCTGTTGCGCGCAACGGAGGTCTGAGGTGGCGTTTCTCCTGCGCCTTCTCGCCCCACTCTTTTTGTTTTTGTTTTTATCCTTCGGCGCTTCGGCTCTGCTGTGGCACCTACCGCTGCAGCACCGCCACTGCGGCCACCACTCGTATCATCGCGCCGGATCCAGGGAGGCTGGCTGAGTCAGCTCCTCGTAGGCCGACGGCCGACGCGCCCTGGTATACAGGCTTGCTCAGACAGTGGTTATGATCGAAGTGTGGTTAGCATCGTCTCCCACCTCTGCTTCTTTAAGCCCTCTTGTGTTCCGACTACTAAACCTCAGGGAGTCAAACCTTGAAGCCCTAAAGCCGGAAACAAAAACAAAACATCAACTTGACCCACGCATGCTCTTCTGAGGTCCCCGACATCATCTGGTAGAGCAAGCCTGCAAAGTAGCATGTGGGGGCGCGTTGAGCTCACAGCTTAGAGTTTCGGGCCCCAGGCTTGGCTGTTTGTCCCTAAACCCTAAACCCTATAAACCCTAAACCCTAAACCCTAAACCCTAAAAACCGTAAACTCTAAACCGATTGCATAGACTCCAAACCCCCAAGCCTGATAAGTGCTTTTCCTTGAGGTTTGGTTTAGCGTTAGGTTCAGGGCTTCTTAATGTTTAAGGCTTGAGGCCCAGGGGACATGTAAATTACATAATAAACTTCTCGCCACGGGATGCCGTTAAAGCTGTTTCATCGGGTTTAACAATGCATCCGGTTTGACATGGGGGGCTTGGGTTCTAGGCTGCTTCACTGGGTGATGCGGTAAGGGCTTGGCAGCGCTTGGGGTTAGGGGCTTAGGGTTTATAGGGTTTATAGGGCTTTGAGCATTTGGGGTTCCGGGGATCACCCTAAACCCTAAACCCCTAAACCCTAAAACCCTAAACCCTAAACCCCTAAACCCTAAAACCCTAAACCCTAAACCCCTAAACCCTAAACCCTAAACCCAGTTTGAGGTTTGAGGTTCACGGCTTTCGGATCCTGGGGCTCAGTGCGGAGCACAGAGCTGGTGAGAAGGTGCTGAAAGCGTCGACTAAGCCCTCAACTTAAACCTTAAACCCTACACCCTACATACATACATACATACATACATACATACATACATACATACATACATACATACATACATACATACATATACACACACACACGTACATACAAACCCAAAACTTACACCCTAAACCATCAACCTTAAACCCCCAAGGCGATAAGGAAACATGACTCTTAAAGGCCCAGCCGGTTAAGAGCTTCCCGGCTCGAGGGCTCGGAGTTTAGGGTGTCGGGTGTAGGATTCAGGGTTTCCTAAACCCTAAACCCTAAACCCCTAAACCCTAAGCCCCTAAACCCCTGAACCCTAAAACCCTAAACCCTTAAAAACCCTAAACCCCTACAAGGTTTGAGTTGCAGCGCGGAGGGCCTAGCGTCAAGGAATTAACCCCAAGAGTCCATGAAGCTCTTTTTAGGTATACACAGTGGGGCTCCAAGTATACAAGGAGTACCTACAATGGGATCTAAAGTCTGTAAATAGTACTTTGCGCTATTTGGAGCCCCAGGGTACACAGTGGGCCTAAAGCTCAAGTTTTGGAACCTCTTCAGGGCAACGAGTAGGAGCCGATAGAGTCTGATGACAACAAGCCGATAGAAATCGTATATCGTCGTAGAGTAACCCTGAAAGGGACCCTTGCAGGTACATTCACCCTGGGAGCAGCGAACAGGCTTCAAGTCTGCCCTCTTCCTGATCTGAAGGACGAAATGTAAACTAGAAGGGCCTCAGGTTCAATTGCCACAGTCCCTATACCCTAAACCCCATGGAACCCTGTTCAGACGGTATAAAACCCTCAGAAACACCTGTAGGACCATAAATCATGGAACCCCCACGCTTGCACTTCGTCCGGGCGTTAAGAGTCAGCAAACATCGCGGAAATCCAAACCCCCCAAACCCAAATCCCCTAAACCCCCGAAAACCCTCCCCCCGCCCCCCGCAAAAAACCCCTAAACCCCCTAAAACCCTAAACCCTAATCCCCTACACCTCCCCCCCAAGAAACCCTAAACCCCGGGCCTCGCGTGCTTGAAGGTTCATGCTCAAGTTTCATTAATTCCCGGCCTCCGGGCTCGATGAGGGGAGGGGGGAATCTAGAAGGGTTTAGGGTATAGGGTTTAAGGTTTAGGGTTTATAGGGGTATGGGTTTAGGGATTTAGGGTTTAGGGGTTTAGGGATTTAGGGTTTAGGGTTTCGGGGTTTAGGGATTTAGGGTTTAGGGATTTAGGGATTTAGGGGTTAGGGATTTAGGGGTTTAGGATTTAGGGTTCTGCACAGGAGGGAGTTTTAGGGTTCGAGGAAGCGCTCGATTCTGCACGGGGTTCTTTAGGGTTCGATGAAGGGGTTCTTTAAGGATTCTATAGAGGTTCTACAAGAGTTCTTGGAAGGATTGTATAAGGGTTCTGGACAAGGTTCTAGAAAGGGCTCAATAAAGGGTTGGACAAGGGTAGTCTGTTGCCGGTAAGGCTTGGTTTTGGGTTCTAGGGGTTATACTCGTGTTGTTTACGACGGGTTTGGTCTGGGTATTAATGTAGGCTTTACTGTTTAAGGTTTGGGATGTTAGGGTAAGAGTGCAGAATGTCCGAGCGGGAGACAGGCTCGTGGTTGCCTTTGCTCAACACTTCTAAACATGCATTACCTGAATCTGCATGAGGCTCCGTAAGAATTAGAGATGCCCCATTCAGAGGTCCTTATACCATAAAGGGTCCTACAGGCTCAGGGTTCTGCTTCAGGGTCTCAGCTTTCCGAAACTCCCATATTGGGTAGAGCTTACTTACCCGTCCGGTAACCTTGGGCAAGGCCAGTACCTCAGCCCTGCAAGCGCACCCCCCAAAAGAAGCGAAGCTAGAAGCCCCACAGCTCCGAAAAAATCCACAAGACACGAGCTCAGATAGATAGATCGATAGATGGATAGATAGATCGATAGATAGATAGATAGATAGATAGGAGACTAATAGACATATCGGGGGAGGGATGGATGGATGGATGGATGGATAGGTCGACAGGTAGATAGACAGATAGATAGGTCTCGCTATATATATATATACACACACATATATATATATATTTATATTTATATTTATCTACTTATATTTATCAATTTATTTATTATATATATATAAACATGTATACATGTATATGTGTACACATACATTCAATCCTATCCAGGACAACTGAACCCTGCGGCCCTGAGCTCTGTAGACTTTGCGGGCGTAGCCAGAGGAGGCACAACAAAGACCCTTGATTTCGGGCCCTTCAGGGTTTGGGGTTTAGGGGTTAGGGTTTAGGGTTTAGGGATGTAGGGATTTAGGGTTTAGGGTTTAGGGATTTAGGGTTTAGGGTTTAGGGTTTTCAGAGTCAGAATAGACTCCTTTAAAGGGTTCCTTTAACACGGGGATCTATAAGGCTTATAAGGGTTCTGCAGCGGTTACTTTCAGGGGGTACTATGATGCAGGGGCGTTCATACTTAGAATAGTGTTTTGGGTTGGGCTTTCATATAGGGCCTGAACTATTAGAATTGGGTTGGGGGGGGAGGTGCTACAACATTTTTGTAATAACGAGGAAGCCTAAGGAAATCGTGATCGTTGTTCAGGCTTCTATCGTAGCTTTCCCGATCAAGCTCCCCGCTAGTTCCGCTGGCTCCGCCCACGGATACATCGTCGCTCTCAAGAAGCGACTTCCTGAGAAACGGGGACGTTACTGACTCGACCCATCGAGTTTCAGGGTTCATGAGGATCCGGGCTGCAGCTTCGGATCGCGCAAACCGCCATGTATGTAAACATAAATCGAGACCTCGTATGGTACAACAATGAAAGGCGCTTCAGTAACCATGTGTGGGAATGTAGACTAGCTACGATATTGGGTTAGGGCGATGATTTAGACCCAGACTAAGCATGCACAGTTCCCGACCCACGTGCCACGTGCCCTGCCCCTCAAAGCACACCTGCAACAATAAACCTCAACTCACCCACGCCCCGCCGCATCCAAGCGAAGCACCCGTTGAAGTCAATTAAGCCCAAAACTCAAGAACACCTGTAGAACCCCTAATGCTCAGAACCAACACGTTTTGGATGGATTTGGATCGTCGTGCTTACGGCCTCAGGGTTTGAAGGCTGGGTTTTCGGGTTCAGGGTTCAGGGCTGCAGGGGCTACCAAGCAAGCAAGAAATTACATGATAGAGGCGACATAAGAGATAAGTGATATAAGCTTTAGGTCGGGGTGGTGAGTGGATATGATTTCCTGCATTCTAAACGTAGCGTCGCCGAGCGCCGGAACATTATGTTACCACTGATGCCAGCCATTAAATATCATGAGGTGATGTCAACCAGTCTCTGATCCTGAAGTTATGATGCATGAAATATGATGTGCTGTTATATGCTATTATATTGTATGATTGGTGTGGTGGGTGGCTGGGTGCTGGTGCTGGGTGCTGCTATTGGGTGCTGGGTGGTGGGTACTGAACTGGTCAGTGGTGGGCGATGGTGCTGGGTTGCTGGGCGTTTGGGTGTAATGGGGCAGGGGTGAGTTTTGCTCAGGTTGGCTGGTGCTTATTCTTTGGTGTAGGATTGCTGTTAATGCCCTTTGTGGACTCCTAGCGGGGAGGGGCCCTAATGAA
>CAJNJA010005422.1:2877-17729 GCA_905231915.1 Symbiodinium necroappetens
CCCCCCCCCCCCCCCCCCCCCCTTTTACAACAAGGAATCCTATCACCATAACGTGGGTAGTTCGCTGAATTAGGGTGCCTTGTGACATGGTGTCCCGTATTATTTTGGGAACCTAAAAAGAGACTTTAATTAGAGAACTACGTACCCATAACATGACTGAGGATACCTCATTCTGGGCTGCATTCTTGTTGGCTTAGCTTGGGTCCTTTGGTGGCCAGCCGGCAGGGTGCGGTAGTCTTATCTGACCATGGGATTTAATGACTCTGTGTAGGGAGAAGGGTGTAGTAAGTTTGTTTAAGGCCTTTGATTGGGCCCTGCTTAGGTTGACTGAGGTTTGACTGCAGGCAATGGGCGTTGCTACTGACGGAGCCAAGTAATTAATGCTTGAAGCTTACGAAGAGGGGACTGGGGTACAGTAGACGGTGTGTAATTACAAAGGGCAGATAAGGGCATCTTATGACTCATTCCAATCGATAAATGAATGCCTGTCGCTCTCTGGAACACTTTTCGCCGAAACCCCAAAACCAAAACAACGCCCTCGCACCTGTGAGCCCCAAAGCCGCAAACCATGTAGAAGAGCGCCCCAAAAGACTTGCAGAAACCTGCGCTATACATGGACCCGCCTAAGGCCCAAAGCCGAAAAACCATCCGAAGCCCTTGCGAAGGCCGGAACAGCAGGGACTATAATCTAACCCCTAAAATTCTAAACCCTGAAAACCATGTGTATATCTGCATACGAAGCCTTGCAAACCTGTCAGAAACGGTGTGGAAGCCATCAACTTAACACCGGAAGCCGTCGTTCAATGCCCAGCCCATCCCCGCCTTCCCCTGTGGAAAGTCGGGGCCTCCCAGGCAACAAAGCGGGTGCGGCGGGTTTGCTTCAGGATATGCAGCGTTAACTACTCAAGACTAAACCCAAAGCCCTCACAAAAACAAGACTGTTAAAGCCCAATCAAAACGCTCTAGAACCATGCCTGCGAGCTTGGCAGCAATCGCCGTCATGATGTCGCAAGGATTGCTGACGATTAGGATGGTCGCATTCCTTAGAGTCACACATACAGCCCCTACAATGAAGCCCAGTAAGGTAGGGATTCGGGACATCCTTCTAAAGTGCTCCTAAACCCTACACCCTAAACCCTAATATGCTTATGTCCTGCTTGGGGCCCACATTCCTGGAGGTCGACTGGTCACGTCTGTGCGTCACGACTTTCGGTCGTAAAGGCTTTGGGGCTTTTTAACCTGTAATGCAATGTTGTGGGCTCTAAGGGCTTCACGTATAGGGTTTAGGGTGTGGGTTTGGGGATTTAGCTGTTTAAAGTTCAGGCGGCTTAACGTACAGACCCGGTGAACCCCTTATGTATGTACGAAACCTTTAGGGCACCTGTGTCTGTTGCTTCTTACCTCCTGGCTACTTATGAACCATCTGAAATTTACAGCAAACATTTATTAACTACAGTGATTAACAGAAACCCTCCCCAAAATACCGTGGAAGCCCGGACAAGACTTCCTAAGCCTTTGCGGAGACACGGGGAGTACTTGAGCACCTCCGGCATGATCTTCCTCAGACCACAAGCTCGGATATAAGCTCACACCCAGAAGCCTAGCTGCAAGAACTTGATGACGGATTACTATTCCCCACCTACGGCTCCGACCACCCATGTAGTATGTACCCTAACCTCAAAACCCAAAACCCTAAAACCCAAAACCCTAAACCCCAAAACCCAAAACCCTAAACTGCTAAACCCTAAACCCAAAACCATTAAAGTGTTCAAAAGGGGTTCCTATGTAGGTACTGCAAGGCCGAAGTCTTCTGGGGCATGAGGGTTCCTTTATTCGACGTTCCAAGGAAGTCCTGGGCCGAAAGACGGTGGCCCACTTTAAAACAGGTCATGGGACTTACGGTAGGCTATAGGAATATAAACCAAGTAAGTATCTTATAATTGCTTTATAGCCCCCAAGTTATAGTGGGCTAGGAGTATAAACCAAGTAACTGTCTTATAATTGGTTTATTACCCCCCAAATTAAGGGACTTATAACCTTCCTTACTAAGCCCAGTCACTTAAAAGAGATGCGCATAGTGAGCCTGCTAGGACCAGGAGAGGGCCATGCAAGTAACTAGTTTAGCGAGAAGGGCTTCGCGTGCAGGGCCTGTAGAAAATCAGAATCACAGCTATTCAAATAGCAACAACATTTAGGGTTTAGAGTTTAGGGTAAGGTGCTGAGCACGCGGGGCCATTGCCTTTCCATGCGATCGGACATGTCTGCAATTAGTTCAGGTTTAGGACTTCGGGATCGAGCATATAGCGTATGTAGGATCTAAGGTACAGGGTTTGAGGTTCAGGGTACCTCATACCCTGAACCCCTAAACCCTAAAGACTCAATCCTAATCCTCTGTAGTCTGTACCCTAAACTGGCCCTAAACCCCTCAACCCTGAACCCCAAACCATTGTACCCTAAACCCCTCACCTTCAACCCTGAACCCTAAACCCCTATCCCTGAGCCCTGGACAGGATCTGACATGTCTTTTTTTGGGGGGGGAGTTTTTGCAGCAACCCTAAACCCTAACCACTAAACCCTAATTTTGTGTTTTTTCTCTTTTTTTTTGGGGGGGGGGGCGTTTTTTGCAGCTCAGCAGCTTCAGGATGTTGGCGTTCCGATCGACCAGGCTCAGCCGCGACTCCCCAGGTTGCTGAGCCACACCGGCAGTGATGACCACCATGTCCTGGAACCCCAACTCATAAGGAGCCCTTTATAAGGAACCCTAAGCCCTAAACCCTAACCCAAGAGCCTTAAACTTTAAATCATGTTTAGGGTTTAGGGCTCATTCAAACCCCAAATCAGCATGTCGGGTGTGGAAAGGTCGCCTTTGTCGGTATAGCGCCCAACGAAGCAGACTGGAACCCCAGATTAGATAGGGCCTTAATCGGAGAAGTTCTCCGTGTACATCATACTACACAGCAACAGAAGGTTACCCGAAGCCCGTGTAAAGGAACCCTTATGACCAACTATTCCGACCCCATGATTGCACGGTTTAGGCTTTAGGGGTTAGGGTTTTGGGGTTTTGGGTTTAAGGTTTAGGGCTTATAAGGGTTTTGGGGTTTACGGTTTAGGGTTTAGGGCTCAAAACATGAGAACCTTGCTTTTTGGGTTCACGCGTCTCCCCTCTCACACAAAGCTGCTAGGTTTGTTGGGGTTTAGGGTTTAGGGATGTTGCAGCGAATCCCAGAAAGTTGGAACATAGATTTAGGAGGAGTCGTGCTAGGGATCCCTTATACCTGACCTTAAGGGCAGGAGGATACCAATGTATCACACTTCTGGCTTCTATTATAGGTTTTTTTCGGATCTTGGGACTTTCAACTACTAACCTGCAAATCTACTCTCCTCAACCCAGGTGGCTAGGTATTGGGCCCGTTGGAGCCGTAAGCCTTAAGGTAAACTCGAACCCGGAATCCTTTGAACAATCGTCAGCCCCAGTCAAACCCCAAAGTACTCCCTAAACTTGTCTCCCAGTGTGTAGGATTTATGGCCCAGGGCTGCAAACCTTAAACCCCAAAACCCCAATGCTTTCAAATCCCTGAACCGTACTCCCTAAACCCTAAACCCTAAACTTTCAAACCCTATAAACCCTAAACTTCCCAACCCTAAACCCTAAACCCAAACCTTTCAAACCCCAAACCCTAAACCCTAAACTTTCAAGCCCGAAACCATAAACTTTCAAACCCTAAACCCTTAACTTTCAAACCCTAAACCCTAAACTTTCAAACCCTAAACCCTAAGCCCTAACCTTTCAAACCCTAAACCCTAAACCCTAACCTTGCACACCCTAAACCCTAAACTTTCAAACCCTAAACCCTAAACGTTCCAACCCTAAACTTTCAAACCCAAAACCCTTAACTTTCAAACCCTAAACATCCAAACCCTAAACCCTAAACTTTCAAACCCTAAACCCTTTACTTTCAAACCCTAAACATCCAAACCCTAAACCCTAAACTTTCAAGCCCTAAACTTTCAAACCCTAAACCCTAAACTACGGAGGGTCCGAGTTCTCACTGACATCGTAGGTGTCAGAGGCCAGGATCTGGGTGTGTTGGTGGAAGGCGCTCCCTTGTTGGAAATCCTGGGGTCTTGGGTTTAGGGTTTAAGGGCTTTGAGGGTTTCAGGGTTTGGGGTTTGGGGTTTAGGGGTTTAGGGTTTAAGGGTTTGGGGTTTAAGGGTTTAGGGTTTGGGGCTTAGGGATGTTTAGGGGTTCCGGGTTTGGACTTGGAGGGGGTATGGTTATATTTAGGGCCAGGGTTTAGGGAGGTCATCGGTATTGGGGTTATGGTTCAGGGCTTCGGGCCCAGACCTTCCAAAATCACTCAGTTTAGGAAAATACGTTAAATCATGTTAGGATCCTCCTATTATACCTTAATTCCCTGATAGAGCCCCATTATGGATCCTTTTACGGAGCCCTTAAAGGGACACTCCTGAACTCACTTCCCCAAACATAGAAGGTTAAACTTTCAGACTGCTACTGAATTATAAGAACCCCAAAAAGTTTAAAGCTTGGGTATTGGGCAAACTAAGAAAATATAAGGGATATTGGAAGGTCTGGTGGTTTCAGAGCTTAGGAGTTTCCGGAGTCGGGCTTTAAATTCATCCTAAGCCTCAGAGGCTCTGATAAGCGAGCTTCTGTGATTTTGTTGTTTTTTTAAGCGCTCGTGTTTCGGTCCGAAGAAGCCTCCCAAAGAACCCCGTGGGGTGAGCGAGTGGAATTCACGGCTTCTGTGTTTAGGGTTTAGGGTGTAGGGTGCGTCTCTGCAGCCAGGCCTCAACGCCCCAAAACGGCCCTAATAAGCCCGAAAACCGAAAGCAACTTAACCTCGAGATAGAGCCAAAAGCCCTAAACCATGGAAGCCAACTGACCCGACATAAAACCCGAAAAAACGACAAGATTTCATGACATGAGTTTTACTACCCCTAAATGCGGCTACGGATAGTCTGAACAAACCGATCAGTCAAGTTGGAATGTCTAGGAAACCCTGAAGCCTTAAACCCCACACTCTAATATAGAGGTCTGCGTAGTTAGTCGACGGATGCTTCAGTTTCAATATATGTGTCTGCTTCAGCTTCACTATGCTTCTACGTTGTTATACCAAAAAAGTACGAAACATGCACCAACCTTGCCTGAAGCCTGATGTACTTCAAAAGTAGGATTTGGGTAGATTAAGGTAGCACATGCTTTGAGCCCCATAAAGCCTCATCTCTCAAGCCTCAGCCGCAAGGGTTCAGGTATCTATCAGTAAGCAAATGAGATACTTTGGACCCATAAGGCCACAGAACCCCGCAGAAGCCCTGAAAAAAATCAATAGGGTCCATACGGGTAGTTTTCTAAGATAGGGTCCCTTGTTATGTCCCCCATATAGTACGGCACCATAATAAGGACCCTAAACGGGACCCTAATTTAGAGAACTACCCATATGCCGACAGAGCAGGGCTTCAGCTAAGAGAATCTTTCGGAGGAAAGCCGCAAGCCCCAAAGCCTGAATCCTCGCAAACCCCGACCCTTACACAATACCTCATAGGGGTTTAGGGTCTAGGGTTGTTTTTAGGCTGTACCTGGATCCAAAAAGTATGCCTTTTCTAGGTGCCGGGCCATAATCTTACACCGACTGTTTTTTTTGGGGTAGGTAGGTAGGTAGGTAGGTAGGTAGGTAGGTAGGTAGGTAGGTAGGTAGGTAGGTAGAGCCTACACCCCCGATTCTGATTTCCTTGGCTTCGCCCTCCAACTTCTTCGCTGCGATGTCGATCAGAGCAAGCGTCCCGCAGATGTCCTGGAAGAACTCAGGCGTTCAAGGGATGCTTGGAAGGGATCTATAAGCGGTTCCTTTAAAGGGATCTACGAGGAGGCCTTGGGGTTTCGGGTTTTCTTGGGGGTTTATTAGGTTAGGGGTTAGGGTTTAGAGGCTTTTCAGGTCAGAGTTTTGGGGACTTTTAAATGTATCGGCTTCAGGCGCTGAGGGGCTTCGGGAACCCTGGGTTTTTGCTTCGGGGCTTTAGGGCTTAGGAGTTGAAATATTTAGAGTTTAGGGTGGCGAATTCTCGACAGGGTTCCTGCTCAAATACCAGACACCTTAATGTTAGGTGTAGGGGATTTACTTCCAACCGTGAGAGCCGAATCCACCTCAACCCCGGAACGCAATAAAGGTTTAGGGTTTAGGGTTTAATTTAGGATTAGGGTACCAAGACCCTTACAATCTATAAGATAATTCGTCTCTTTGCTGACTGGTCCCCCCGGGAACAGCGCAGGCTTCGATCGGACCTGATCCTAACATCCTACAATCCAATTGTAACCCCGATCATAACCCTTGGACATAACCCCTATACTAACCCCTGGAATAACCCCCAGTCCTATAACAATCAATCATCCTTGTCATTTTGGGATTCCTTACACCAATCCTCAAGATAAGCCTTGCAAGTAACTCTCGTAGTCATCCTGATACGGAGCCCTAATTTTGAGCGAGTACCGTAATGAAGGCTCGCAGTTGCAAGGCATCCTAAACCACCGTGACACGCTTCAAATGTAAACTCACAAGGCCTGCAACTACGCAATCTAGATCGTGAGCCCTCTATTCCGGCAGCTTCATAGCATGCTGTAGATCCCTTTACCTCCCGCCTGGTTGAGAATGGCACAGACACAGCCTAAGCCGACTTGGCCCATGCCGACGATGGTGATCTGCCAGGGGTTTGTGCAGTGTTTCCGGCTGGTAGGAGCAGGACCTTGCTAAGCTGGTTGTATGTAACATGGGCTGAGCTTCCCCACCTGCTGGCTTTGTTTTAGGACCTGGCGTTCGGATACACGTATCAACTCCGAAAGTCCAACATGAAGCCTTTACCCTAAGGCTTTATAAGGACTCACATCTTAAAGCGTTTGGGCCCAAATACCAAACTGCATAGGGCTTTTGGGCTATTTTGAGCCGTAGGGTTTAGGGATATTAGAGCCACTTAGAGCCGAGAGCCGGATCGCGCCTTCTTGCTGCTGTGGTTGCCCAAAGGCGTGTCTTTGGCCGGCTTCTGGGGGAGTGACGCATCGTAGGGGATCGTGTTCCTTGAGGGCTTCAGGCAGAAGAGTGTAGGATTTGGGATGCGGGGCTTAAGGGTCTAGGGTGAAGGTTTTATGGTTTGGGATGTGCTTCTTAGCTGCTGAGAGGTGTATTGACATCACCAGAGATCCCCCAAACTTTTCAATTATGGGGTCTTGGTAAGTCATGAACAGGAAGCTACATGCATATTGAAGGAGTATTCCTGTTTTAGCAAAAGGTCGTGGGCTCTCTAAGTTCAGGGAACCCTTAACCCTATATATCATTAATGCCAGCCCGGCATCACCGTCTTTGCCACGCGGAAGTCCACGAAATGATCACGAAACTGAGTGTCGGGCTCGACAAGGTTCCTGGGGTCGCAATGTGAGATCACGTGCTTTTGGTGTAGTTAATTCACAATCCGAATACCAAACCTATAGAAGCCTTTCGCGCGGAACTTATGAGGCTCCAGGTACCTATAGGCCCTATAAAGTAGGTGCACAGGAACTCTGACTCTGTTGAGGCCTCAGGTATACTATGTGGGTACCTGGACCCTTAGCGATCCTTAGCGCAAACCTTCAAAGCCTGATCCCTGGTTCCACCATGGCCCATGCGCTAGCGGCATGCCTTTTCCAGATAACAATAAGGGTTCAAAGGACCCAAAAAAACGGTACTTTGGTTACGGATAGTAGTTATCTAAGTTAATGTTTAGGAGAGTATATGATTATTATATACTTGGACCTTTAGGGTAAAGCCAAAAGCCAGAAGCCCAAACCCCTAAACCGCCCAAAACAACTCAGCCGGTCGTGAGGGGCTGCGCATTCCGGAAAACAGATGCTGCGTCGCTGCTACGTCCATGCTACGTGGTGCAGTGTTGGTCTGCTTCCTCAACGCTGCGGGACAACGGTTTGGTCCCCGGCCAGCCTTTCCTGCACATGTACCCAAATAGTACATACATTGCCCCTATAAAGTACCTATATAGGGACTACACTAAGGCCAAAGTTTATACTATTTGGGTACATGGACCCTTAGGGTTTGCCGTCTCCTGGAGCGGCTCGACTCGGGAGATTGGGACTACATGACTAATCCAGAGACTCCAAAACCCCTTAGTAAGGAAGATACCTGAAATCTCATTAGGGTTCCTATGATAATTTAAGGTATAGTCCTTAATTAAGGGGTTTTGGAGTCTCTGGGAATCCGGCTCGATTCCCGTCCGGCACTTCGGCAGATGTCGCGGAGCCCCTAAACCCTAAACCCTTGAAGCGTCGGAGAGTTGATTGCAGGACAAGATCCTGGTCTACGAGTTGGAAGGAGGTGAGGTTTACCTGCATTAAGTTGGGGGTATATCTTTTTGAGCTATAAAGTAAGGAGCCGTGTGGAAACATGCAGGTAAGGTAACTCTATATATATATATACATATATATATATATACACATTACATATACATACATTTATATATACATATATATATAGAGACTATAATATGTATAGGTGCAACTTGGCTAGTCAAGCAGCTACATTCAGTGCCTAGGATGTTCCTGGCTCAGAACCCGAAACCCCTTGAAGCCCCCATGCCACAGCCGTTTCATGGTTTTAAGGCCAAAAATTGGGGAAAATTGGCCTTAAACCATGAAGCCCACTAGGGTTTAGATTATATAGTAAGAGAGTGTTTAGGGTCTGCCCAAGTTCTGTGGATCCTCGGAGCCCAGAGCCGCCCGGGCGTCTCCAGTTTCGCAATTCTCGGCCCCGTCCTAGCCCAAAAAAGTTCTAACCTGTTGAATTACGGGTTAGAATATATATATATAGATAGATAGATAGATAGATAGATAGATAGATGGATATAGGGTTTAGGGTTTAGGGTTATAGTAGGAATATTCAAGCCCCAGAAGGTTAAAGGTTACCTACAAAGGCCCCTTAGTAGAGTTCCCAAGTTGAGGGTGATGGCCCTAAACCGTACCCAAGATCCTAAAACCTGAACCCCAACCAACCAAACCCTTCACACACACTTAACCCAAAACCCTAGACATCCCTAAAGACTACGCCCCAAATCCTAAACCTTTATCTGCTCTTCGCGAGTCCAAGAGTCGGCATGCTGGCGGCAGAGCCGAGCTCGACGCAGTGACCCAAGCAAAGAGAGAAGCAAGCTCGACCCAAATGCTGTCGGTGGAGGGTTTTGGGTTTAGGGGTTTAGGGTTTAGGGTTGAGGGTTTAGGGATTGGGGGGGCTTAGAGTTTAGGGCTGATATATGGGTTTAACATCCGGAAATTTGGAATCCAAGGCCTATGAATTAGGGTGTCAGGTTTCGGGACTTGGGATGACGACTTAGGGTCAAGGATGCAGTCACGGCGCAGATGCGATTCAGGAAACCCTGAGTAGCTACTTTTTCGCAGGGTGCCGGGCCCTACAATCAGAGCAGAAATCCTAGATATGTCCTATATCGATGCGCTGTGCCGTAGACTTCGAAAACACAGAACAATTCCTGAAGCCTTCGAAACCCCGAACCTTACACACTTAATCTAGGGGGGGCCTGAGCAAATAGACTTGGACTAGTCGCATGTCCAGCTTCCAATATCTAATTCTTGTTCAAGCTTCTCCTAAACCCTAAACCCTAAATCCTAAACCCTAAACCCTAATTGCCTAATTCTGTCTATGATCGTAATTCTGAAGCCCACAGCCCGATGATTCTGTAGAAGCAGCGCATCTGTGCAGGCCTTCAAGTCCTTGTTTAGGGCTTAGTACTCAACTTCAACAGCTACCTCGTCCGAGGTGCTCTTATCTATACAGCTCGGTTCTAGTCTAGCGAGTATGGTAGGTATAGTAGTTGGGGGATCTAAGTACGGACTGCAAAACCCTAAACTCTAAACCCTAAACCGTTTAGGGTTTAGCCTCATTGGTGCACAGCCGACACCTTCGCCACA
This sequence comes from Symbiodinium necroappetens, assembly GCA_905231915.1. Lineage (NCBI taxonomy): Eukaryota > Dinophyceae > Suessiales > Symbiodiniaceae > Symbiodinium > Symbiodinium necroappetens. Next base: position 12,854 of record CAJNJA010005422.1, read on the forward strand.
TCCACCAGAGTCGCACCCACTGGGGCTTCCACAGAAAGGCGCCTGTGACATACGGGCTTGTTTGGGGTTTAGGGTGGTTTAAGGGTTGAAACTCTTAGCCCTAAACCCTGAAACCCTTTGGGTTTAGGGTTTGGGTTTCGAGGCTTATAGGGCTTCGGGATTCAGTGTTTAGGGTTCAGGACCTTCAGGGAGTTGTGTACGGCGAGGGAGTTGTGTACGGCGGCATGGGGATAAATAAATAAATAAATAAACATATATATATATATACATATATATATATACACATATGCATATAATTATATATATAGATCTCGTTTCGGGTATGCTGCTGAGCAGGGTCAGTTCACTACTAAATCCTAAACTTCAAACCCTAAACCCCTCATTTAGACTATAGCCTGGCGTCGATCCATGCTCTTCCAGGCGTGGCGCTCACGACCGCAAGGGTGCGCTGCAAGTCTGCCGATGAGGATTCATGGATCAGGCTTCAGACCAAACGGTTGAGTTAAGCAACCTTGCATGTCATAGATAGGCTCTAGGGTTTAGGGTTTAGCGTTTAGTGTTTAGGGTTCAGGCTTTAAGGTGACTACATAAAAATGAAACCTGCAGACCTCAACCCTGCACAAAAGCCGTACAAAGCCCTCATAGAACTCGACCCTAAACCCGAGAAGCCCGGGACCCGGGACCCTATCAGAGCCCATTGGCTGCCGAACCATGAGCCCGAACCAGACCCAAACTACGGTGGATGATATAAATCCTGCATTACCCATAATAAAGAATAAACCATACTTCCCATAGTTCAGGGTCCTTAAGGTAGTGCAGGATTTATATCATCAACCGTACTACCCCAGTATAGAGCTCTTATAGAACCCTCAAGGGAAGTGTTCAAGACTTCACACTTTTCTTATAGGGTTGAGGGTTTGACACCCTATAACACCGTGATAGAACCCCGAACCCTAAACCCTGCCAACATCCGAAACCAACACCATCATCAAACTTCCTAAGTATGCTCTTTTTTTCATGGCTCCAGATGGCGCTCGCACTCCTGAGCGGGATAGGTGAAACCGCTGCTGACATCACCAGGCAGCTCCTGCGGCCGGTTTAAGGCTTTCGGATTCTTACTATAATGTTATTGCTACGTATGTGGTTATGGCTATGCTTGCAACTATTGACACCTTGTGCAGGGCTTTTACATCATCATGTCAGCGAGGCGTCCATAGGATTTTGTGGGGTCATACAAGGACAAAATACGGGCTCTAGAAGCCTCTGCGAGTATGAAATCTAGGCTTCACGTCATCACGAGCATATATATATTAGGGTTTGGGGGCGACGGGGTGGGGACAAGGATTTGGGATGCTTGTGTTCTCGGGTGGTCTCTGGTATCTGAACTGTACCAAAACTTCCAAGATACCCTGAATCCTAAACCCTGAACCAAACCCTTAACGCTAAGCTCGACACCTCTTCTGGTCCTCAAACTAATGCCTCTTCAAGCTGTAACCCGAAGGGTCCAAGTACCTAATAATCATATACTCTCCCAAATAGTAACCTACATAACTACTATCCGAAACCTAAGTACCTAGTTATCGGGTCCTTTGGACCCTTAGGGTAATAAGCCTCAATGGAGAGACTTTGCCCGAGGTCTGGGTGGGGATTTCTGGCCTCGGGGTTGGTGAAAGGGTTTGGAGAGTAAGGCCTGGTTTAGAGTTTAGAGTTTAGGGTTTATAGGGTCTAGGGCCTAGGGTTGAAGGTTTAGGGTTTGGGGTTGAAGGTATAGGGCTGAAGGTTTATGGTTCTGAAGTACCTTTGCTAGGGCTGCTTATGTTGATAAACTCTGTTGCATAAGCCCGGCACGAGCCCTGAAGTCGAAACACACCCAGGCTGAACACGCTTCCTGGAAAGGCTAAGGCTCTTTCAAGCAGGGGTGATGATTCACAAGGACTTCTGGGGGGCCCCGAAAACCAAAACGCGCAACCCTAAACCCCATAAACCCTGAACTAGCTTCGGGTTTAGGGGTTAGGGCTTCGGGGAAGTGAAACTCCGGGCCCTACCAATGAAATGGCAGCATAGGGGCCTGAAATGCTGACATAGGGCTATGGAGGATGTTGTATGCAAGCCCTCCCCAAGGGTCCATGTGCTCCTGTAGTATACACTTTGGCCTCAATTTAGTCCCCATATGCGTACTTTAGGGCCAGAGTATATCCCATTTGGGCACATGGAGTCTGAGGGTTTATGAGACTCATGGACGGACGATTCCGACACCTACACTGTCTTGGGAGTTGCGGAAATTTGTGTCTTGGGGGCCTTGCCCTGTTTCGGACTCGGAGAGTTAGTGGCCTGCGCTGTGGGCTGCACCAACGTTTTTGTGACCCTCGAAAGCAAGGGCCCCATGCCCTTATACTGTGAATCCCTATATCGTCTTTGAACCTTAAAGCACCTTAAACCCTTCGGAGCTCATTTCGTCCTTAAGGATTCTAAACCCTAAACCCCTAAACCCCTAAATCCTCAACCCTATAAACCCTTAATCCTAAAACCCTAAACCCTACACCCTAAGCCCCTATACCCTAACCCCTTAACAGTAAACCCCTAAACCCCTAAACCCTAAACCCTACGCCCCTATACCCTAAACCCTAAACCAAAACCCTTAAGGATGTCAAGGATCGGGCCCTCCCGACGAGAAGGCATCGAACCAGAATTCAGGATGAAGGTCGGCTGTGAACCCTTGACTATAACGTCTCTATAAAGGGTGCGTTCAAGGGTTCTATAGGGTTTAGGGTTTAAGGGTCCATGTACCCAAATAGTACATACATTGCCCCTAAAGTACCTATATAGGGACTACGTTTTAAGGCCAAAGTTTGTACTATTTGGGTACATGGACCCTTAGGGAATCCCAGAAGGTTGGAGCATGGGTTTAGGATGATGAGTGCTGGGATTCCATATACTTTACCTTAAGGGCATGAGGATAAGGATGTTCCAACTTTCTGGCTTCGACTGTAGACCCTGTAGGCTAGAGTGCATGCCCTGCATGCATTAGTAGTCACTGCCAGTGCGCTCTGCATCTTTTTATTGATCTCGCTGCCACGTTCGGAGAAGCTGCGCTATGTCCACATGGCCCTCCTTTTCAGCTACCTCCGCTGGGGAGGCGAACACTTCTTGATCCTGGGTGTCGGAGCAACCAGAGGGGATTAGAGTAAAACATGTCATTCGATGATAGGAAACGGTCCATAATTAGTCCTGAAGTAACGGGATAGCCAAGGCCAAAAAATAGCCATATCTAACCATCATCTCCGAGTAGTCGACAGTAAACTTCTTAAGGCACAAAACGACACAGACTGAACTCAGAAGCCAAAATAGCAAACCCGATGCCAAAACCCGAAGCCAGGAACCCACCGGCCCTGAGCCCCTTATAGTGGCCACCCCCCACGCATGTCTTTAAAAAGGGGAACCTATCTGGAACCCAAGAGTGCCCCTTGGAAGGGAGCCCCTTAGAAAGGACCCGACTCCAGAACCCTATAGTACCCTCAAAGGCTTACCTGAAACCCCAAACCCTACAAAATAGTAGGTTATGACCTCTTAAATAACGGGTATAACGCTCAAAACGGTAGGATTTTGGATTCACAGGTAGGCTATCCAAGCATCTTCCCGGTCCCGATCAGCACCAGCCAGCACCAGCAGTTGCACAACGCTTAGGTGGCCCTCCCGAGCCTGGGTTTAAGGTTTGAGGTTTAGGGTTTCAGGTTTAGGGTTTTGAGACTACAAGCTGCCCATGTTGGGACGAATTGAGATTTCAGGGTTCGGGAGCTTAGGGTTTAGGGATTCGCACTAGACCGAATTAAGGTTTCGGGGTTTGGGGGTTTAGAGGTTTAGGTAGAAAAGTGCCATATAGATTGGGTCCATGTAAGGTTTCGGGGTTGGGGGCTTCGGGATTAGGGCTTGAGGGTTCGGGTTGAAGCTTTAGGATGCTTTAGGATGTAGGGTGTAGTGCCTAGGGGTTTAGGGTTTAGGGGTTTAGGGGTTTAGGGTTGAGGGCTTGGGGGACTGGGGCTCAGTGCTGAAACCAACAAGATGTCAACGGCAGAAATCAGCACTAGGAAGAACTCGTCAATAAAACGGCAACCCACGTGTGTCACACTTAAGTCTGCTACACCCTTAGTTCCAACATGACCACTAATTCCACAGAACACTAACGTAATATAGGGATCTTAATAACTAGAATAGGGTTTGGGGTATCCTATACTATAACTATGACAAGGAACCCCCAAATCACCAAAATAGTACTATTGGTAACTAAACACTACACCCCAAACCCTAAATCCTTATCAACACTAATGTATGGCCCAAGGGCAGCAATCCAAAGAGGGGTTTGGCCGCAGAAGTTCGCTCGATCTCTATCGGCGCCAGCAAAGAGCAACAGGTTGGCAATCGAAAACCCTCCATTCTGTGCCGCAAACCACCTGAGGATGTTGGGTGTAGAGTTTAGAGTTTGAGGGGGGTTTGTGGTCTAGGGTTTAGGGTTTAGAGTTTCAGGGGCTTTGTGGTTTAAGGTTTAGGGCGTAGGGTTTAGGGTGTAGGCCTTTGTAGGGGTTCGGGGTGAAGGAACTAGCAACTGCATTACCCCGAATAAGGAATATACCATAAATACCATAGTTTAGGGTCCTTAAGGTACTGCAGCATATATATATGTATATATATATATAAATATCTTCAACCGTGGTGAAGGTGTTGGGTTCTCATCTACTAGATTAAGGAGCGGTTCCTGCAAGGTACGCACCTCATCTGCTGGGAGCTGCCGGGGCGTTGGGCGGAGATCCAGCAGCTCTTGAAGGCTCAGGCTCAGGTTGCACTGCAAGTAGTCAGAAGGAAAGCATCCGCTTGCAACCTA
>CAJNJA010005424.1:5798-17728 GCA_905231915.1 Symbiodinium necroappetens
ACTTTATTACCGGGCATGTATTGCTAATCATTCCGACGCCGTGTTTTGGGTATTTGCCGGAGTGCAATTAGTTTGAGGTTTAGCCCTGAATAGGATTGTGACTTAACATCTACTTCGAGATCGTCGATGTTTCTGAATCAGAAGTGCATGCCGTTCTTAGTTTCAGGCCTATGTTTCTATTTTATGGCGCAAACTTTAAGCTTTCGGCTAGCAGTACGCGGCTACCCTTCTATCCACACACTGGTTCTAGTATACGGGAGTCCCAGACTGCTTTTTCAGTTATGCAAGCACCTGTGCCGCGTGTCATGAGCTTGAATGCTGATTCGGCTCAAACCCAGGAAATCTAGCCTCTTGCTGTGCGTCCGTGCAGAAAATAAAAATATCAAACCCCTAAGCCCTAAACCCTAACTCTTGCATGGGGTGGCAAGCTGCAGGGACCCTTCTCTTCGGGCTTCGGGCGACTCTTGGATTCAACATGGGAGGTGAATTCGGGGCGTCGCGTGCCTTTGCTCTTGAGATTTAGGGTTTAGGGTTTAGGGTGAGTGCTTTCCTTCGGGGTTTAGTTTTCACGGCCTTGTGCTCAGGAAGTTGTACTTCCAACTTTTCAACAACGTAAATCCTGAAGCCGAAATCCGGTGGATTTTCCGCGGCCGTGCCTGCGCGATGCCCTTCTTGATCTGCAGGCGTTCACGGGACAGTCTGACTTGTCATGCACTCTCCACCCCACTTGCAGACTCCAGTCCCTACGTGATGAAACCTAACACAACAAACCCCGGATCATCAACCCTACAGCCTTCAACTCAAGAAGGCCAAGCACCAGAAACTCGCAAACCCCAAGCGCAAAATCAGTTCCGGTTTAGTGATCTTCAAGCTCTAAAGCCTCTAAACCTCAGCATCGGGGGATCAAAAATCACCCAACCGCATAACCCTTTGAAAGAGACTGAGCCTTCAAGCCGAGTCAGCAGGCCTTCTGGTACGTCTGCATAACTTGCTCAGCTTCGAAAGGTGGGTTCCTGAAGTTGTGCTTCATGCCTATCTAAAGGTCCCTTATTAGACGATTTCATGGGCTTTACAGAGCATACCCCCACGATTCAGGGCGACTGGCATTCTCGCGAGCTACCTTGGCTACTCTGCTTTGTTACTTTTGTCAGGTCTCCGAGTGTCCTTACCGCTCTTTGTCTGGTTTTATGCTTACTGTGGTTTGCGAAGCAATCCACGCACGAAGGTCTGCAATTGCCGATTTCCCTCAAATACGCGAACCTAGTAACCTAGTACCTCGCGAATCATTGAATCATAACTGTTTAAGACATACAATCAGGTCGCAGTTCCACTCCCTATTCCCCAGCATGTTAATTCGATGTGGACCAGGATGAAGGGTTGCACACCATGCCGATCTGTCTTGGCTCCATTATTACGAGACTAGCACCGGGGCCGTAGCAATTCCAACAACGTTTCGGGAATGATTGCAGCAAATATGAACGTCAAAAAAGCATGCGGAACAAAGCCTGACTTGACATCTCGTGGCTATGAGCCTGCGGATAGTCACCCTTGTATGCGTAGGTAGGGTCTAGGGTGCGGCTGATATGTCGCACTTCGGAGAATGGTGACATTACAGATACCGGCTAAAAGCTAAGTCCCAACTCCCTCTTCGCCCAAGTACCTTCCGCAGCTTCCGCGGAGGATGTTGAAGGCTCCCGCATTGTGCGAACGCAAACAGGCGCAGAAGGCAAAGTTCCCTATCCCCACAGAGAGTAATTATGGGAAACCAGTGTGGAGTTTTGGCTTAGAGCTTAGGGTAGAGGCAATCCCTGAGTTCAAGAAGACGAGGAAGAGACTACAAACGGCTCAGAAGATCCCCAGCCCTGAGACCTACGTTTGGTGGGGACTTAAAAAGCCCTGTGAAGGGGCTTGAGGTTTAGAGGCCTATCAAACCCGAAGAGGCTCAGGGTTAAGGCCCGAGGGTTTAGGGTTCGGGGATTCGGCCAAAGTCCCTCGAGTCTCAGCTGAACCCTTGGGGCTTCTCCAAGCGGCCCGCACATGAGCTCGTAGCCCAGCACACCCAGGGTCCACCAGTCGACGGCCAAGGTGTGCCCCTTTGAGGCCTGATCCGAAAAGAGCATGTAGCTTGCGAGTCACAATACATGGTTTCGAGAGGTCTCGCAGCTGGTTGAGGGAGCTCACTACAAGCACTTGGGTGACCCCTAGAACGTAAACCCAAAGCTCGAAGCTTCAAGTTATTTTTGAGCACCAAGCTCCAACAGCGTGTTAGGGTGAACAGCATCTGATGATGATACCCAGACGCACGGACCTCATAATTCGCTTTCAAGCAAGGTGCAATCATCTCGGGCGCAAAGTAGTCCGGAGTGCCACCTCTGCTGCAGTGGAAGCCGCGGCCCAAAGCCAAAGCCTCCCACTGAGAACCTTCAAACGACCCATGCCCGGAACATCCTCAATGGAGTGAAGCTGTGGGCTGAGAACTCTGCGTCCAAGCGCTCAACAGGTCACGATCGCTCCCTAAACATTCTGGAGTGGTGGTGGTAGTAGTAGTAGTCGTCGACGTCGTCGTCGTCGTCGTAGTAGTAGTAGTAGTAGTAGTACTAGTATCACACCCTTCTCGAGGCAAAATGAATACAGCACTAGTTGACTGCTGATCGAGCTGGAAAAGGTTGCATGCGGAGGACACTTCCAAGGGTTGATGGCTGCGAGCCTTGGGAAGTCTGGACTGAATGCCCGCAACTATTTCTCCTTCTGCTCCGCATCTCCGCTCATTTGCTACAAAACACTAACCTATACTGCCAAATAAATACTACATTGTACTATGCCTATACTATAACATAATCTATGTTTATGATGTGTTTTCTGCAACTGGATTGTTGCATTGGGGCCCCTTCCGACGCATAAGTGTAAACGAAAAAGAAGACCGACAGCCTTGAAGGGCCTTGCTGTTACAGGGAAAGCCCACAACAGAGAGATCTCCCGCAAAACCGCTAAGTTACTGCATGCATCCATCTCCCGGGGAGTATGTGTGGTGGTTTTTGTGTGTAGACAGCTCTTGCTGGTCTTAATTGAAATCGACACTCTCCTCCGACACAGTCACCTCCGAAATCCTGTGCCTGTCCTCTCGTCGTCTCAATGGTGCGAAAACCCGCCCCTTTCTAAGCGCGGCCAATATACTCTTAATCACGAAACCACAAAATACTACTTTAATCCCGCTAAACGCGGCCAAGAAGACATGTGGTAAAGGTCTTGCCAATGACCACCTGGATCCCGGGTTGAGGATGTGTTCGGCACGTTCGGAACGTAGAGCCGGAGGTTATGATACAATGGTTGTTGCTGATTGTTATCATCGTTCTCTTGTGGCCATGGTGGATAATGGCATGCCTAGCAACGCTGTGTAGCCTTCGTGATTGCTTTGTCAAGGATCCTTCGCATGCTGAGTGGTTCGATAGTTTTGTTGGAAAGCAGGTCGCAAGGCCTGCCAGGGCGCGTGTGACATGGAGAATGCTGTTGGAATCACACTCAAAAGCGTACTGGTGTCCTAGAACTCACGGACATCGAAGCCGTCGCGTGGGCTAGCTTGGTAAGGCTGCAACCTGGTAAAGCCTAACTACGCCATCACCACTCTAGGGCCAGGCTGTGGGTCCAAATTCCCAGAATGTGACTCCAATCTTGCCAGCGGCTCGGTTGAATCCCCCATAGATTAGCTGAAGCCCCGCAACAATCTGCCCTCCCCCATCCCAAAGCTTAGACACCTTGCTGAGCTAGTCCCAAAGCCCATCTTGATTCTTTTCTCCCAAGATCACCTTCTGAAGGAGCGGAGCCAGGCACTAGGGTCCTCGCCCCAAGCCTAGCACTCGAACCCTGCAACCTAAAGCCACCGATGCTCGGACAAACTCCACAGGGCCTAAACCCGGAAAACGACCGAAGTTTGTCCTAAGCTGACTTGCAAAACTCCTTCCGGAAGCCTTCAACCCTTCGAGCCCAGCCTCAACTTTTTCGAAATCCTCGAGCCGAATGGGCAACATCTGAGGCCTGAGGGCTCCTCCACACCTAAAGCCCGAAACTCCCAAATAATCCGGGAAACCCGTAGAGCTCGGCCCCAATAAACAGACAAAAGCCTTACAACGCTAGAGCACAATCCCTTCAAACCCTACAAAACCCTGTTTAGAGATCCTCAAAACCCTGAACCCTAAACCCTAAACCCCTAAGCCCCTAAAACTTCTAAACCCAGGAGGGTCACGGGCCTTGGCCAAACCCATGTCAGTGAGCTTCAGATGGCCGTGATCGTTGAGGAGCAGGTTTCTGCAAACACTGTGGTCGGTTCGGACTTCGATTCTTAGACGGGGGGTTCTTTGAGGGCCTTGGGGTGAGGTGTGGGGGTTGGAGGGTGGGCTTGGGCTTTAAGTTGAAGGGATGGTTCCAGGGCTTTGGGATGTGGGTTGTGGGGCGGTGTGGGTTGCCTTGTTGGTCTTAGGGTTTACCGCTGAAGCTTCTTGGCTTCCACCGTTTCGGCTTTTAAGGTTCAGGGTGGGATGAGGGTTTAGGGTTTAGGGGTTTAGGCGGTTTAGGGGTTTAGGGTTGGGGGAAAGAGTGGTCTTGGGCATTTTGGGTATGGCTCTCTGCCGAGAGGCTCTGGCTTCAGATCTCGGAACACGATTTTCTTGCCTCAGAGGTGAGCTTCAGAGGACGGTCCTACACGTATCAGGATTCCAGAGGGGGTCTATCAGGGAGTTGGGAAGAGTTGTTGAAAAAATCGTGGGAGGTTTAGGGTTCTGAAGACGGGTGCAAAACTGGAGGTGCTTCCTTTCTGGCGGGATCTGTTATTGTTAATAGAGGACCTCACTATTCACCCTAATCTGGTAGTCAAAGGCAGCGGCAGGAGCACAGGGCTTTGCATTCGTGAGACGTCTCAAAGACTGGGCTGAGGGGTTGGGAATCGAGACTGTCTCTCATCGCTGCCGTCAAGTTTGGGGGCAGAAAGTCGCACCAAACTGAAGCAATGCAGGCTGGTTTCCGCAAGGCCGTCTGGTACAACAAGACATTATGCACAGCTGCACACCAAGTAGCTGTGCAAGTGCTCGAAGGCAACAACCTGGGCTTCGGAAGTTCTTTTCGAGCTTCTCTGACCAATACTAGTCACTAGTTTTCTCTTATCGCTGGCAATACTTTTGTAGTACAGTCACCGCCATCTGTGAACCTGAATTGTCACTCTTGCTATCGTCGTCATTTTCATCGACACAGTAATGAGCATGAGCATTATCGTTGCCATCGCCATCGTCGTCGTCATCGCTGTAGTCACCCGCCTGTTTATCTGTCGTCAGCCTCAACCTTACCATCCTTGTCATATTCATCCTCATGACAGCCTGCTGCCTCTTTCATCGTCATTGCTGCGCAGTCTGATGAGTCATCATCGCCATCATCATCGTCAGAATACCACCCATCAGCCACATCACATCAACGTCCCCATCATTGGTTAATCACACCCAACATAGTCGAAGTCCAAATCCAGAATCTGCCGCATCACAATCACAATAGACACAATCTCGCCATCATCACCACCTTCATCGCCATCACCGCCGTCGCTTACTCACCGTCATCGTCATTTTCATCATCCTGCGCATCATCTCGGGTCATGGCTCATTACCATGGCCATCCTCACACTCATCAACAGCCTCAACACACCAACAACATCATCATCATCATCATCATCATCGCCAACATCATCATTATCAACAACAACAACAACAACAACAACACCATCATCATCATTCTCACCTTGATCGATCCGCAACCCAATCGGCATCGGCATCAGATTCATTCCTCGCGCTCACCATCATCAGGATTACCCTTATGATCTTTATTTTCCTTCTCGAGATACACCCCCCGCTCCCCCCCCCCCCTACCAAAACAAACAAAACAATACTCTCCCTTCATCGTCTCGCCACCTCCACCACCACCACCGCCACCACCACCATCACCACCACTACTATCATCATCGATACGACCAACAACATCAGCATAACCAGCGTCACCACCATCATTAACATTTTCAAGGCCATCACCATCATCATCGTCAACAACATCATCATCTTAGCTTCATGCAATCGCAATGACTGTCACTGTCATTGCCATCAACACCAGCATATCATCACTGCCCAGGAATTGTTTGGATTTGGTAAGCTTGTTGGGCGGCTTGTTTGGCTATCATCATGCATCAGGCGTCAACTATCAGAGGAAGAACTAAACTCCCTAATCCCTCAGCCCTCGCAACCGTGCACCCTACACCCTAAACCCGCAACAATGCAGTCATGAAGCGACTCCGGCCACGTAGAACTTTGCATGGCCCTCCTTGCCTGTGAGACCTTTCTTGTTGTAAGTTGCCTCGAGAGGAAGCAAGGCTTTTTCCGGGCCGCACTTGGGCTCAGGGATTGCATGTAGTAAGCCCTAAACTATCCTGATTCGACTGTCTCCAACTTTGACAACAAAGCAAAGGACAAAGCCGCACCGAAGTGTAATGTCCTACATAAATTCTCGGAAGAGATGCCAAGCTTGAGGCGAGCAAAGCTGAAAGGTTCAGGTTGAAGAGGTCGGGCTTCGGGTTTCGGGTTTGGAGTTTAGGGTTTCGGGTTGCTGCCGGGACACCAATTAGCATCATTGAACGTGGCCTTCCTTTATTTTTTAAGGCCTGTGGTTTGCGTTAGTGATTTGCCACATTTCTGGCTCCCACCATAGATTCCTGTGGGGAATTTCAGTGTAAGACATAAACGACCCTACAACGGATCCGAGGGCATGGGGTCCGGGAGTTTCTAGGATCCGGACGGCAGAGCCTGCCATATACCGTGAGAACACCAGAGAAGAGCAACAAACAGGCAGAATCAACGCTACGCTCCTCCCGACTTCCAGGGACCGCGATCCTTAAACCCCTAAGCCGCTGTCACAAACCGCTAAACCCAAAACCCTAAACCCTTAAACCCCAAATCCCTGAAAGTCCGAGTCTTCTGTGTCTGGCCTTTGGATTCAGGGGCCTTGCATCCTGGTAGGTTTGGGTTTAAGGTTTAAGTCTTAGGGTTTAAGGTATAGGGTTTCGGGTTACATCCCGTGGATGTTGAAGTACGTCCGAGTTGAGGCCTTTGGGCTTGGGGTTTTGAGTTTAGCAGGGCTTAGGATGAAGGATAAAAGCATTCGGAACAAAGTTTTAGTTGAGGACTCGTAGGACGCAATACCTAGGGAGTCCAAGTTTCGTGGAAGATGGTGTTAAGGGTTTAGGGTGCACAGCGATTCTGAGGCGGTATCTGCAACGATCCTTCTGTACGTACAAGCTGCATAGAGCTCGCCGCCCAGCGCACACTCCAACAGAAAGTACAGATGCTCCGAACCTGGGCATCCACGTCGCTGTGCTTCCCAGGATGCGGAGAGGTACGGTCCAAGGAACGGGGCGCATTAAATTCTGGCTTTACACACAGCGCACTCTGCTAAGTTTACTCTGTTCTTCACCTCCGTTTTCGGTGTCGCCTCTTACTTCATGGGCTGCGGATCTATGGATCAAGCCCTAAACCCTAGACCCTAGCTCCTCCTTGCGTAAACCCAGTAAGCCCTGAACTCCAAGGCCCGAAAGACATCTCGAAGCTCGAGGTGAACCCTCGCGAGCACTGAGCCAAAGGCTGTTGAAGGTCTCGTAGACCTTGGTTGCTGAACATCCTATCGTCTGAAGACCGGAGATTAGCGGTTTTCTGGAGTGTTCAAGCTGCCGACGAACGGCTTCAGCCACTAGGGTCACCAGGAAGAGGTGGAGGGTTTTACATCCCATGTCTGTGGAAATGAAGTCCTGGCTTCTGATGCAGAGGGTGGGGCTCTGCTCTGCAGCCAGAAAAAGGCGAAAGCGCTCCCAGTCATCAAGACACCTTGATGATGAACGAGGAATCGCAGGCCAGCTGCACGTCACGCTCGCCTTTCGCTGAGGCATGGAAAAAGCTGCACCGAGCGAGGAACCGTCGGTCCCCGAACAGCAAACCGTCCACCCCTCCACCTGAAGCCCTAAGCCCTTAAAACTCTGGGCTGCTGTGATGAAATCGTGGGACGGTCTCTGGCTTGCCATGGCTCCGTACCCTGTTTTCAACAGATGCCTTACAGGAAATCATTGCGAAGCAAAGCCGACGACCTGCACTGTGGAACGGAAACCATGCACTCAAACTCTTGCCCAGCCATGAAGTCACACTCGAAACCATAAACCGGGGGCCTTAAAGCTTGTAATGTAATCCTGGCTTGTACCGATCTTTCGCGTGGGATCTAGCTTGGAGACCTAGATAGGCCTCCAGGCCCAGCGACTTCCAGCCGTCTCAATACTGTCTTCGCAACTATAGTCTCCCCAGCCGCTTGAAACCGACAGCAAGATCACCCGTAACCTTCGAAACTCCCCGAGTCTGTGCATCCCAGCGGCTCATCACACTCTTCTGCATGCCAGATTTTACCACGAAGCCTTTGCTCAACGCCTGCGCTGAAGATCCTACGTGTAACTTGCAATGGCTGGGGGCCTAGATAATTAATTGGAAATACGGAGAAATTATGTACCCTATCTACATCATTCTTCCAGCCGGTCCATATATGCTACCGGGTTACTACCGTCATGGAATTGGGCCGCAAAAGACCATCCGTACCAAATGATGGGAACGGATGGTGCCTCATGATGTAATTGACATCCAACGGACCAACACACAGACAGACAAACGGACAAACAGAGGCACTCATCCAACTGAAATTGGGAAGTCGGAAATCAATCGTGACGGGCTAGAGATGAGAAGACCCCAACTCTCGAACCCACAACCCCGAGCCCACAACTCTGGAACTTCGGACTTTTGAGCCCTAAATCGTGCGGGGCTTCAGTAATCTCTGGGCCTGGTGCTGAAAGCAAAAAGTGTGACACTTGTTGTATGCTTCAGTTTCAATTAGGGGATAGTGGCGTCGGGCCATGGTTTACGGCCGCAGGAATCCTTTTACAGCACTGCATGGAGGAGCAGACGAGCAAAGCTAGAGACGCGTGCGTTGGAACGACCATCACCGGAAGAAGCACCAGCTCTTTGCAGCAAACGCGCAACCTCCAAGTGACCACTTTCGGACGCGAGCATTCGGGCTGTGCGGCCGAATTCGTTTGCCCAATTTTTTGGAGCACCGGCGTGAAGCATCAACGGTGCAATCTCCAAATGACCCTTTTCGGATGCTAGCATTAGACCCGTATTGCCCTCATGTTCTGCGCAGTCTCTTGCCGCACCAGCTTCCAGCAACAAGCGCCCGACCTCCAAGTGGCTTTTAGAATTTGTAGTGGCCGGCGCGATGCCAAAGTCGTAGCCGACCGATCGCCGCCCGACTAGGCCTCCATCCAACGATGAGCAGTCTTTGTCAAGGACTGCAAGGCCTGCTCCTCCCAAGCACAAGCGGCTTCACGAAGATGCGCACACGCTTCACGTCTGGAGCCAGAGGCACGCCGCCCTGCACAAGAACGTGCCACACGGTCAGCTCGAGCATTCAAAGCCCTGGCGACAGGCTCGCCACAAGGTGGAACCTGCCACCGGCTTGGTGCACACTTGCCGTGCGACGGCACCCACCAGAAAAGGACCTCGATTCGGCGCGCCAAACCATCGAGGAGGTCCCTGGCCCGCTTGCAAAGTAGCTTAGCCTCACCACCACCAGCAATCACCTCAAGGGCCGACTGGCAATCCACCATCACATGGACTATCCCTTTGGCCGTCGTCAAGGAGAGGCCATGCAGGAGAGCCAGGATGCCCTCAACCTCCGCTCTATGGGACGTCTGGTCCTCGCCATCGAGCCCCAAGGAGAAGTCGCCGTCGCCATCAAGGCCCGCGACCACAGCCCAGGCTGCAACAGTAGCCACCACGCTGCCGTCCGTCGCCACAAGAACCGGAGCGCCCTCAGACAACTTCTTCTGCAGCACCTCCGCCATGTCCTCGTAGAGGCCGTGTGGGTCGATCACCTCCGGGGCCGGTGGGATCTCGGGAACCGCCATGGCCAGCAACCTTTCCTCCAAGCGATCGTCTGGAACACGAAGTCCCCGGCGAAGGTCCCTTGTACTCTCACAAACCCACATCAGATGTGGTCGCGAAGGCTCGCGCCGCCCGCAGAGACAACGAAGGCGCTGGTGGGCCTCCCGGGGGAGTTGCTTCCGCTTGTACCAGAAAGTACACCCAGTGACCAGCGCAGAGCTCCTGTCAATGGCGTCAGCCGCCTGCTGCTGCTGCTGACCTCCAAGTGGCCACTCTCCGATGCCAACATTAGGGCTGTCTTGCCATGACTTTCTACGCAGTCTTTCGCCGCACCAGATTCCAGCAGCAAGCGTGCAACCTCCACGTGACCACGATCAGATGCAAGCATCAGGGCTGTCTGGCGTGTGGCATTATCCCAGCAATTTTTACAAGCACCGGCTTCCAGCAGCAAACGCACAACCTCCGAGTGACCCCTTTCAGATCCGAGCATGAGGGCTGTCTGCCCGACACGTCCCCGGCATTCTCTGTCAACACCAGCCTCCACAAGCACACGCGTAACCTCCAAATGACCCCTCTCAGATGCGAGCATCAGGGCTGTCTTTCCAACACGTCCCCTGCAGTCTTTATTGGCACCAGCTTCCAAAAGCAAACGCACAACCTCCGAGTGACCACTGTCAGATGCGAGCATCAGAGCTGTCATGCCGCGATGATCTGTGCACTCTTTTTCAGCACCGGCTTTCAGTAGCACGCGTACAACCTCCATGTGACCAGGTTCAGATGCAAGCATCAGCGCTGTCGCGCCGTCAGTGCAGATATCTTTATCAACACCAGCTTCTTGCAAACAACGGACCACTTGATCATAGTTTCCTCGAGCAGCATCTGCCAGATCGGCTCTTGCTAAACGGAAAACATTGCCGTCGGAGATGGTCAGCAGCACCAACTGCAGATCCATAGAGGCATCCAGTTCTGCGCCGTCGCCCAGTACATTCCCATCATGCAAAAAGCTGCTGCAAATACAATGGAAAACCACAGAGTTCCCACAGATGCTCCTTCAAAGCCGCTGCATCATTGAAGTCCTCTGCGTTACAAACGGCCAGCTCTTGCCCGGAAGGTCTCCAGACGCGAAGCATTTGGGAGGAAGGTGGTGACCGAGACTACATCATGAAGTCTATGTTCGATGCTCAACGGGCTCAACACAGCCTCCAAAGAATCAGATGAGAGTGCTCGACATTAGGGCCACCCCTAGAGTAGCTGGATAAGCCTAAGCTCAGGCGTCCTTGCAAGGGCATCCTAGACTCGATCTAGGTTAAACCTCTAGCACCTACATAGCCTTAGACCTATGACCCGAAAAAACCCGAACACTAACACGAACCAAATTGATACTGCTCAGGTCAGAAACTGGCATGTCTCAATGTAAACCCTGCCGTAGAGTTTACAGGGACCCTACACACGAGCAGGGAATGGCAGTATGGATGAGGCAGGATTTCGAATTTAGAAAAGGATTAAATTCAAATTTATTCCCCTCCCGGGCGGGGAGTAGACATCGCATCCAGATGGCTTAAATTCGAATTTAAACCTCTGAACCAAGCAGCGGCCACCAGTCGAGCGCCACCGGAAAGATTTAAATTCGAATTTATGCCCTTCTCTCTTTTAGGGTTTAAATTCGGATTTAAGCCCTGGGCAATCGACGATGACTTGTCTAGGGAAAGGTCTGGCTGTCTAGGGGTTGAAGGGTCTAGGATTCAAGGGAAAGGCGGGGCAGTAAAGGGCAGAAAAAGGCAGTAAAAGGCTGTAAAGGGCAGTAGAAGGCAGTACAAGGCAGTAGAGGGCAGTAAAGGACAGGCAAGGACAGTAAAAGGCAGTAAAGGGCAGTAGAAGGCAGTAAAGCGCAGCAAAGGGCAGTAAGGGGTAGTAAAGGGCAGTGTAAAGGGCAGT
>CAJNJA010005426.1:0-17727 GCA_905231915.1 Symbiodinium necroappetens
ATCGTCAGGGATCTATGCATCTCTTTGTGTAAGCGATTGTTGTCACTGCGCGGCGAGTAACAAGATGAAGGTTTAACAAATCATTCAACCTCACCGAAAGCATAATTACAATACTTAGACGCTAAACAAGTCAACCCAGAAAATACGATGTATTCACAGAATTCATTTTCAACCGGCCGCCTAGCAAGAAGACACAGCAGACACTAGCAACAGTCATGCCTATATCAGTAGACTCAGCAATCGGAGACATCCGAGAACCCAAGCCACGCACCTTGGAATACTATGAGATCATGGAAGCTGGAGATACTTGCTACGTGAAGACGAGATGAAGCTAGGAGGCCCTTAGAATTTATCATTCTTAGGGCAAGATGTGTTACTGGGAAGTCTGAAAACTTAGTTTTCAGACTTCAATCACTGACAGGGGGGATTGTGAAATTTCGTGCTTTTTGAGTGCCTGGCAAATCCGAGTCATAAAGCTATGCCTGGTCGCTATGTAGTTGTATTATTTACTAGACTGCAGAGCCTGGTTCGAAATCGTAAGAACCCGGCTGTTCTGCTCTCAGGCTTGGTTTGGCGGTGATGTAAGATTCAGGTTGAAGGTTGAGGAAAGTCGTCAGTAGTGGTGTTACTTGCAGTGGTGGGCTGGAAGTAGTCGTGGCGGCGATGGTTGCAGTCGTGGTAGAGTTGTCGGAAATATTGATGGTTGTGGTGGGCGATGGTATTCGCAAGGGCAGTCGTAGCTGCTGTAGTAGCACTGGCGGTGATAGTACTACTGCTACAGCCACTACGACGACGACTTGACTGATGACCATTACTCCTAGAAGCATCAGCAGCTTAGGGCTGCTACGACCACTGCAACGATTCTAAGTAATTCCGAAGTCATCGCGAAGGTTGCAATGTTGACGCTAGCATGTGGATTGCATTTTCTTGCTGGAACAACAATGAATGAACAGAATATGAGTAGGTGTATATGTACACATGCACACACACACAGAGACACACGCACACCCGCAGAGAGGGCTGAGTTAGACGACGAGCACGATTCATTGCAGATGCGATCCTGCTTCCACCATGATGTTCCCAAAGCAGATGCTCAGGGCGTGGCTTGGTTCCTCGCACGGCTGCAGCTGTGCTTGAAGCCCTCGTGGCGGCCTTACAGAAAAGATGCTTCTGCGATTTCCATTGTAGTGTAGGGGCTCTGAAAGGTCTGTGTGAGGCAGCCCGATATGAGCTTGAATGCTTTTGAGACAACGACACTCAACATGCTTATGACATTCAAGCTGATAGTAAAGATGCTGCAATTCCCAGTACTCCCGTTACAGATCTTAGACGTGTTTGGATGCACAGTCGGATTTCCGCAAAGGGCCCGGAGAGGAATGTGAAGATTGGCTCCTTAGTTCCCTAAAGCTCAGACTTCTTGTTTCGCTTCTTTGGGACTGCTTGTAAAGATTTGCATTGCTGCCTGAATTTGCTTTTTCTACAGTCATTCTTGCTCCCACTGTTAAGAACCTCTCGCCTGGCCAGAAGCTCTCCGCTAGGATTGGCCTCTGCTTCCGACATGCCCATTCCAGGCCCACCCCGAGTTCACGGAGAGCACAGTGACCGTGTCCTATCTGGAAATCTACAACGAGGCAGGGTTGGGGGTTTGCCAGGCTTCAGCCGAATCTTCAAAGCTGACACTCCCAAGCCTCATGCGCAGCCTTTCTGTTAGCTCGACGCAGGCCCTTGCATGTATCGCCTCCAAGTGCTTTGTGCACCGTGCTACAGCACGGCTCAACCCTCACTCAGTTCCGCAGCGCCCCAAGCCCTACACCCCCATCCACGACTTCCCAATCTTGAACCCTACACCCTTAACCCCGGTGTCCTGAACCCTAGAACCTTAAGCCCAAACCGAAAAGCCCAAAGCCCTAAGCCTGAAAACCCTAAACCCTAAACCCTTAACCCTAAACCCTAAACCCCTGAACCCTAAACCCCCAAACCTTCAACCCCAGAGCCTAGTTAAGGTTTCGGATTGAATGCAGCGCTCGGGCGTGAGGAGTTGAGCGACCTCTTGGCCACTGCGGAGCGCCACCCAAAGCTGGACCTGAAGGCCCGAGACCCGTTTTTGATAGATCGACAGATGAATAGATAGATAGATAGATAGCAGACAGATCAGATAGAGAGGCAATTGTAGCTTTGGCTGTATGCTGGTCATCAGCATACTTCTTCTGTTGTCATTGCCGCAGGGAGCGCGCTTAGTGTTTTTGCTTGCGAAGACTACCCCGCCAGTATGTCGCCGATCACTCTACCATGGTTTTCTTTGATACAGAACCCGATGCCACCCTGATAGATGAGAACACTGCTACAACCGGGAAGTCTCAGCAGGATATTGGCAGCGGCCGTGGCGTCTGCTGCCAAGGCCTGTCAGAGGCACTGCCGCCACTCGTTGGTTCGTTGGGGTCCCTAACCCCAAACCCAAAGTCCTGACTTTCAAAACCCGGAGCCTTTCATCCTGCATCCAAGACGGACTCCAAGATCGAAAAAAGCAAGTAGGTCGATTTAGGCCTGCGAGCTTGCAGCTTGTCAGAGCCAGATTCACTGAACCTGCAACCAACAACTCGAGTACATCAGCTCAGGCCAACATCTAGTTGCAAGAAGCTCAGAAAGCGAAGTGGGAACCAACGCCCAGCTCGGTCAGTCCGGGTTGAGAGCATTCAAAACAGGAGCATTTAGGACTCTGTGGATCGCATGAAGCATTATGGGACGATTGTGGTGGCTCGGCGTGATCCTCTTCGCCGCCCCCTCGCAGAGTTGTGGCCAATGATATCAGCTCTGATGATGAAGACAGGAATCGTCGTGATCCGAACAATAGGGTACGATCGTCATATAGGTTATACTTATACAAATCATGTTTGTTTCGCCTATTACTATCACGACGACGACTACTGCTGCTGCTGCTGCTGCTACTACTACTGCTACTACTGCTACTACTACTGCTGCTACTGCTACCACCACTACCACCCCCACCATCACTTCCAGTAGCGCCACGACCACTACCACTACCACAATACTACTGCAATAAGTCATACCAGTTGGTCTTGACCCCACCAAAGCATTCCTGGCGTTGCTGTTTTTGTTTGGTTTTTAACCCCTTCTTGTCACTTCTCCCGTCTTCCCCTCATCAACAAGTAGCCAAGCAGTCACAAAGACGCTAGCAAAGCAGTGTACTGAGAGACCTTGACTCCGCTGGAGAGGCCTCGAAGCCTCTGTGCCATGCCGGATGGGGCCTCGCCAGCACCGACGGTCGAACTCCGTCTCCTGAGCACAGCCGCCGCGCCTTCGCCCGAGGCTGAACACCATGGCTTCCTGGAGGTGCCCTCTGCACGCCGAGGGCACCGAAGATCGAGCCTGGCTCGCTTGACGGAGCTGGAGCACCAGCTGCACAGAGACAAAGGCCACCTCGCAGAAAAGAAGTTGGCAAAAGCCCTGGCCCTGGTACTGTATACCTTGGCCCGCATCTCTGCAAACCTTGTCAGTATTGACTACGAGAATCACATAAGGATTGTGAATGCCCTTGCAAGGCCTCTGGTTACGGGACTAGGTGTGGGGATGTTCCTGATTCGAGAAGAGCGGTTTTCGACGAAGTCGCGTCTGCTGATCTGGAGCCGCCGGACGGTGTTTGTACTCGCGATCTTCGTCTTTGATGAGAGCATGTCAACACTGCGAGCTGCCTTGCCCATCTTGTCTGTTCTACCTTGGGAGATCACTTGCAATGTCATGCAGGTTCACATGACCAACCTAAGATTGCAAGCTTTGGGATGGCGATTGACGGCCAAGTTCTGCCATATTATGGCAGCGATCGGCTGCAGCTTCTTGTTGGGGGGTCTGGTAATCCTAACTTCTCGGATCTCCATCAGCGAATTTGGCAAGGAAGGCAATTTAACTGTGGAGCGTGTTGGTGCTCCAGCATCCTTCCTGCTTTTTTTCAGCTTCTTCTGCTGCTGGACGACACTCTTCACCCAGTGTGGGGCTTTGTGCCAGGCGGGGAGCAAAGCTATGGTTGCAGGGCGTGCTGACCTTGATCTGGACCTCAAGCTAACGGCCTGCTTTTTGTACTTGAATGCTCTTCTGGTGCTGCTTGGCCCTGCTCTGGGCTTCTGGAGTTGGGCGCAGTTCGTCAGGCGCATTGAGATGACATGGCTTACCATTGACATCTGCGTGCAGATCTTCACTGCCCTTGCCTTGAGCGGGATGATGGGGCCTCGGAACCCCATGGACGCATTCCGAAAACTCGCGGACCTGTCGGGCTACGGCTTTGCATCCAAGCGCATCACCTTCCCTGGGCACATCAACGAAAGGGCTGCAAAGTGTATCGTCTCCTTTCCGGGGGTCTATAACAAGCTCTGGGACAAGGCCGTCAAAGCTGTCAGGGATGACTTCGTGACTGAAGAGGACCTGTGCTCTTTGGCATGTGTGTTCTTGACAGACTCGGCCTCTGGTTTAGGGCAGCACTCCATGAATCCGGACACGCCGGGCAAGTGCTGGTGTCATGCTATCTACGGTCAAATTCGGGCATCGGCATACCTCCGCGTGGTGGAAGTGGATCCGTGCGAGGCCGACAGCATTGAAAGTCGGGAGAAGCTGCGTCACGAGGTGGCGGATGCCGACGCCATGAATCAGGTTCTACTGATCAAGAGCGAGCAGAACGACCTAGAGTGGCAGAAGCAATACGCGCGAGCCTTGCGTACAGCTCGGGATCTTGGCCAGGAGAACGGTGGGCGAGCACCCTGGGGCTGCCAATGGTTCGAAGTCTGGAAGAAGAACGTGGACCGAGCCGTGGAACTGAAGCAAGAGCTCCACGTCTTCTACTTCCAAGGGAGGAAGGGTCAAGGGAAGCTAAGCTGGGAGGATCTCTCTAGCGATGCCGCGAAGAACAGGGTGAGGCCGGAGTCGGGTCTGGGCGCCTCTCAGACGGCGGAAGTGGCCTACCTCCTGAAGATGGGGATCCCCTTTAAAGAGCACGATGTCCAGGACTTCCTGAGCTTTCTGTCCTCCGAGAGCTCCTAGGGAACTCTGGTTCCCCCGAAGTGGGGCCCAGGGTTCGCCGTGGCGTCTCCCGAGGCAAAAACTGAGGCTGAGGGCGCTTGGGGATGCTTCAGGGTTCTTGTGTCAGTGGCTCTGAAGGCTAAAGCGTGTCCGGTGAATAGTTTGAATAGGCAGGCAGACAACGTGTGTTCAGAAACACCCTACTATGAATGTAATCGATGTATAAGTTGCTTCAGCTGCGTAGTGCATGGTCATACATGCAGCACGCAAAATGCAACGCGTAGCAGGCCAGGGCCTAGTGTCTTGCACCTGGTGTCGAGTTTTAGCTGCATAGTGTTCACACACATTTTTTTCCTCACTCAGCTCCACGTGCACATCAACTAGGTACGGTAACACTCTGATGACTTGAAAGCACGAAGTGCGGCAAGTGAAGGGCGAAAAAGAAGTCCAAGCTCTTAGTAGAGCCTGGGTTGTTTTGAACCTATTTTTTCCACTATCCATGGGTATAGTCATACCACAATGGACCCCTACACCCCCCATTCTACTTCTTAAAGTCTTTGGAGTTAAGTGCATATACTTCCGCTTCAAGAAGATCCTGGCTACACGGACAGGAACAGAAGCATGGAAAGCATAAGGACACAGACTCATCGTAACTTTCATGTTCACAATCTTCTTTTCTGTGTTGATGGTTCAGCTCCTAGACTCTAGGTTTGTAGTAGCAAGCGTGGTGGCAATCATCGTTCATGCCGACAGTTCAGCTCCCGAAGGTGGAAGTCCACAACATGGAGGACATCCTCGAAGTGGTTCGTCGTGCGCAGGCACAAGTCGCTCATTCGGGATGCTAAGGGGGTGCTGTCGGTGTCACTGTCGTGGTTTGTGTGATTCCATGGTGTGTGTGTGTGTGTGTTCCTGGGTTCTCGGCTATATCCTGTGTCAACGTTTCAGAGTCTCACAAAGTTCGCCCAAATATTTATGGCGACTATTTCTCCTGCGCTGAAGCAAGGTGCAGCGATCAATTGCAGCGACCAGTTCATGCAGTTTCGGGTTCTGCAGTGTTCAGATGTTCAGGGTCAGGAGTTCGGTTAGGAGCCAGGCCTCTGTGATGCCAGGAGAAAAGGCGCGTTGCCGAGACCCGCGTGAACGCACGGAGCAGCCGATCCCACAGCATATTCACGATGAAGGCAGATCCGGGCTTCTTCCGTGCTTGTGTTTTTGGCTGAGATTGCCTGTCTGTCGGGGTGGAGGCGGCTTGTCGGATCTTGAACCAGGATTCCTGTCAAGGGTTTTGACCTTTAAAGGTCATAGAACAGGGGAGCAATGATAAGGCAGTGACCTAGACAAAGATGATGACGGCGGTGGTGGCGGTCCTCATCGTAGAAGAAGGTGAAGCAGCAGCGGCGGCACCAGCAATAACAAAAGGCTTCGACAAGAGGATCGTGAGAGTAACGGTTCTCTACTCCGGAAGTGGTCACGATAGAGACATCGCAGAGACAGAGGCAGCCTGTTCACCTATCATATCTTGCAAGCATGGACATGTACAGGGTACAGCAAGTACAGAAGAGCACAAGCGACCGAGTACGTGCACAAAGGCTCAGAAAAAAGGAAAGGCCGGCTCAATAGGTTCATGCCGATACGGACTTTGTGAGTCTTGCGGTCGAACAATGGGAGCTACATGGAGGTGCATAGGCGAAGAGCAAAGACAAGACCACTAACCACTACATCAGAAAAGACGCCGTCAGGTGCGATGCCAGAGGCGAGTGGCAGGGGGCGAGTTGGAGAACCAGGCATCGGCTCGGGGGGGATGGGAGCGTCCGTTGGGCAATAGTCAACTTCATGGCAAGTGCTTTCAGTTAGATAACCTTCTTCCAAACGAAACGACTTGGATCTGGATCTTTGTCGCTTAGGTTCTGGGCTCAGACTTTTGGATCATGGGATTCAGGTGAGGTCTAGAAATTCGGGCAGCAATGCTGGATGAGCTTAGACAGGCGCCGTGGCACAGCCAACGGCGGTGATGCTTTAGTGGGGCTTGTTGTTGATGCCAAGTCTTGATCCCCGAAGGTTCAGTCTTTTGCGCGAGCATGTCTTCTTGTCAGGTTTAGGTTTAGGGCGTCAGAACCTCAGAATCGATAACTTACAACCTGTGCCCCCACGCGTTGATTCTCAGGGCAAGCTGCACCTCGTGGATTTGGCCGGCAGCGAATGCGCAAAGAAGGGTGGCTTCATCTACCCAGAGGACGCAAAGAATGTTAAGCCACAGTTGAAGCTGCCCTGTCAGTGGAAACAAGAGTAAGGCTTAGCAGATGCCATAATGTAGACCAACATCTCGTTCTTGTTGATGTATGTTGTTTTGCAATGTTAGGGGGACTTGTGTTGCATATTGTGACAGGTATCATGACAGGTATCATATGCTGCCGTAAGCCCATGCGCGATTGGTACAAGATACGTTGCCGCATGTTTGTGCTCATCGGTTGGCGATCCAATGTGTTGGGAGATGTCTGTCTATGTCGGAATGCTGCGAGTGAAATGGGGGCATTTCAGGACATGCCAGCTCATGCGATCTTGTGCATGTAGCCAAGTTCAGTTCAACCCTTGGCTTGGGATTTCGCACAATTGTATCAAGTTCTGCCACTCTGCCTATAGTTCGCCTACCTTCATTAACATGTGTTCATACAAGTGCCTAAGCATCGACTACATGTTTCTGTAAGCCAATGAAAACATGAATAAGCAGACAGATGTAAATATAAGAATGGATGGATCCTGACATAAACAACTAAATTCATAAGTAAGTACATAAACAAGCTCATGAGCAAATACATAAACAGCTACATAAATAGTGAAACGAACAGCCAGCATGTAAATTGGTTTGTATATTTATATATATATATATTACGTGGGAATGTATATGTATATATATATATATACGTATATATACAGGTATATATGTATCATCTTTTGTATTATGTTTACGTTTCCAAGCAAGTTCATGAACATGATCGCAGTACAGATATAGATACATAGTCTCTAGAATAGATATATACATAAATCCATAAACAGACAAAGATATACGTGGACACACACACACACGTATATATATATATATATATACACATAACCATAAACATATATATATATATCTATATATATATATATTTCCATTTATAATTCATGTTTATATTTATATGCTCATATACACACATACACGCGTACATGTACATGTCTCTCTATTTCTGAAGGCATTGTCCTTCCTTGCTTTCGTTCTTACTGTATTTAATTACCATTGCATGTCTCTATGAAGCTTCAGTCTGTGTTCTCCAGGATACCTCCCAAGCTGCTCGGCTCCTAGCAGGGCAGGAAGAGGAGCGTGAGTTCCGAGCTCAGACAGCTATCTTCAGATTGCTTCCCAGTACCTGTGCAGATATAGGTATGTAAGTCCGTATGTATGTACGCATGCAGCCTGCATGCATAGATGGATGGATGGATGGATGGATGGATGGATGGATGGATGGATGGATGGATGGATGGATGGATGGATGGACAGATGGATGCATGGATGGATGGATGGATGGATGGATGGATGGATGGATGGATGGATGCATGGATGCACGGACGGACGGACGGACCTAGATAGGTCGATATTTGTTGTCGTAGTCGTGGTGGATGTACACAGAATCTGTAGGCAGCACAGAACATGACTGCCACATTCAAGCCCAAAGTCGTATGCTCATAGCAGTCATAGCATCACTCTAACTTTGCATCCTTAAGCCCTAGCCGCAAACCCTTCCTTATGCAGGGTGCCAATTTCTCATTGTCTTCAAAGCGCCTCCGCACTGTCTAGACTGCGAAATTCAGAAAGTCCCGTAGGCATGAAGCCTCAACACACGGGGAATGAGAGCCTCCCATCCTCAAGTCATCTGGAAATCAATCCGCATCCAAAGCCCAAGGCCCCAACAGTCAATTCCCAGGCGCCGCTCCATCAATCAGAGCTTGCTGACGCTGGGCCGTGTCATCACCGCACTGCGAGAGGTCCTTTTGCACTGAAATCACCTGTAACTAGAGCGAAGATCACGAACGCCCGCACAACAGCTGCCACAACACGACCACCAAACACCACCCCAAAGCCAGCAGTAACACTACCATCATCAGTTCTGACTGCTTCAACATCTATCTCTGGTCCGACTGCTGCTATTGCTGCTGCAGCCCCTCTCTACTCATGCTCCTTCTCTCGCAACGGAAGGAGTGGTAGTGGCACTGGTGGAAGTGGTGGTCGTAGCTGCAATAGTGCAATAGCCGTAGCGCGCCTTGAGTCAGTCCGGCTCTCAACAGACGATGAGCATATGCGCCACCACTACGAGGGTCCGTTGAACCGACCGAACAGGCGCGAATGCTCCTCAAGTCTGAACACAACTCTCTACCAGAGTCTGCAAGTGACAATCGCAGAGATAGCCGTCCGGACACGGCCTTGTTTCCATGAGCACTATCACTGGCTGTACTGCAACGAGCGTTGATTCACTTTCTGGGATGAAGTTGCAGGGGAAGCCCCTAAACATTCTCTCCTGGTCCTAGTCCCCTAAACCCCGAAGCACTAAGCCTCTGAACTTATGAGCCCCAAACCTTAAACCCTTGAGGGGTCCCCGAAGCTGTAAGCCTCTGAACGCCCAACAAACTGCAACAAGCATCCTAAACCCTGATATTCCACGTTATGGTGCGAGTCTGCAGGGCTCCGGTCGGGTGCCGTATCGAGATTCGAAATTGCCAGGAGCTTATGGAGTGGGCTGTGCAGCATATTTTGACAGTAGGTCACCCTCGCGTGGAATCGCACACAAATACCTACATACGTACGTACGTACATACATACGTACATGCCCATATACAGAAATACATATATACAAAGTTACATGAATAATCGAGACATATAGACATACACACATATATACACGTATATACAGATATACATATACATATACATACATGTACATATATATATATATACATACACACAATACATACACACAATAAATGAATGACCATATAGAGACAGATAGATAGATAGATAGATAGACAGATAGATAGATAGATCGATAGATAAATCGATAGATAGAAAAATAGGTACATGAAAAAGCACAGATATGTAACTGTATAACTTTGTAATAAATAAGTACGTAAATATATTCATGAATAACTACGCACGTTTATAATTTTGAAATATACATACAAACATACATATATATATATATAGATGTGTAAGTATTTAAGTATGTTTACATATATATATATACACATACATGTATATATGTATATACACATATATACACATGTATATATAATATTATGTGTGCTATGTAAATATACATAGATGTACATGGATGCTGCTGGCATCATTATCATGAACATGGCTCGGTCTTGTCATTTCTCTCAGTATCATTGCTATGAGCACACAATTCTGTGTGCATATTTTTCATCTACTGGTACATGTGTTTCATGAGATACGATGTGCTGTGCTTGCTGTCGGCTTTCCCTCGAGCTTCCCAATCGGCTATGGTGGGCTGAAGCCGAGAAGGCCCCCTCGTGACCGCCTTCACGATGGATGACGAGCCTTTTGCCCAAGCGGAGACTCACCGTGCCCGAGGCAATGAGCTCATGAACAAGGGCGACTATGCTGATGCCACGGATTGCTACGACAAGGGCTTGGTGGCTTTGCTATCAGCCAAAGGCCCTGCTTTAGAAGACATCCAGCAGCTGCGTGCTGCCCTGCATCTGAACGCCTCCCTGGCGCACCTGCGCCGTGGCAATCTCGCAAGTGCAGTAGACCACGCAAGTGGCGCCTTGCAGGTGGCAGCGAAGACCGAGGCCCGTGTGAAGGCCTTGTACCGTCGTGGCCTCGCCCAGGCCAAGCTTTTAGAGCACGGGCACGCCGAGATGGCCCAGCGCGCGAGGGCCGACTTCGAGGCGGCCCTGTTCTTGGACCCGGAAAACGGGGAGGCGAGGGCACAGCTAGACCAGCTGCAGTCCAAGCTTCGGGCCGAAGAGAAGGACCTGAACCGACAACAGCGGGAGACTTTCAAGAACATCTTCTCTGGAAAGCCGCTCTACGAAGCATCCGAGGCTCCCCCAGCTGTGCTCCGGGAGACGCGGGGGGTTGAGCACCCTGTGCTTTTATCCGTGGAGGATGTGGGCTTTGCGTACAACCGAGGTGAGCCTGTTCTGCGCTCCGTGTCTTTGGAGCTGCGTCGGGCTTGGTGCACAGGCTTGGTGGGGATGAACGCCTCGGGTAAGAGCACCCTGGCACGACTGCTCTGCAATCAGAACCGGCTGCAATCTGGTACCTTGCACCACCGCTGTGATGAAGAGAGCCCTTCTGCGCCTGCCAGATCTCGGGCAGTCGGGCAATTCATGAAATTCGTGTCGATCCCCCTATTGGTGCTCATCCTGGCTGTTGGGTTTGGGCCACTCAAACCGTTCGAGGCCAACGTGCAGATACGGCTGGCCGCTGCGTTGATGCTGGCCCTCACAGGGGCTGCCTGTATGTACCACTTCGGGCGTCCGCAGGCAGGGGAGGTGCGGCACCTGGTGCTGTACCTGTCGAGTGAAACCTCGGACAAGGACCCGGGGGTCTACCTTAGAGTCCCTTTAAACTTATGTTACATCATAACGCAAATGCCCGCTTCTGATCGCTAAGCCGGCTTTCAGCTTGGAGCAACCGGTCTTATTCTCAGGCTCCAGAGCCGCCATCCAAACCCAACAAGACCAGAGGTAGCATCCTGAACCCGAAAGCCTCTAAACTAAACCCTTCAATCCCAACACCCCAAAACCCAGCACCCCCAAAACGCCCCAAACCCGGAACCCCAAACCATAATAAGTCCAGAGCCCTAAGCCCCGAAAGCATCTCCGCCAATCACAGGAATCCTTGGGCCCGTCGAAGTCCATCGAGGCAGTGGTCGGCGAGGCACTGCCCCCGGCAAGGCGGAGCTTTCTTAGGTCCCATTTTCCTTTTTTGGTTAGGGTTGAGGGTTTGGTAAACATGCTACACCCTGGGCCCTTCATCCTTAAGCCCCAGACCCCTTAGCCTCAACACCGACCACCCCTCATCCCTAATCTGCAAAGCTGAAAAAAGCCCCCTGAACCCCTGAAGGCGAGCTGAGACCGTCGTGAAGCTGCTGAGGGCAGCGGGGTGGCGCGGCCAAAGATGTCGGGTGCTAAAGTGCTAAGCCCTGACCCGAAAGCCCGAACGCCATTTCTGAGTCAGGGTCGAGCTACAACGGTGCGCAGCCCCATGTCACCTAGTATTCTCGTGACTGCCACAATGCTGTTTGCTTGTATTATGGTTGTACGTGCATCTATACTTGCGAGCCCCATGAGCAATGATGATGACAGTAGGACAGTACCTTGTGTCATCCTTATGTTTTTTTCTGAACATGCACGTCATACCTTGATCCCTCATGCAAATCACCCTAAACCCTAAACCCTAAAGGCCCAAGCCCTGAACTCTTCGAGGTTTCAGATGTACAACCAGGAGACGGGTGCGCCCGTGGGGAGCCCGGAGGAGCCGCCGATCATGGGAAGGGTCTTTCAAACCCTTGAGAAACCTCATCCTACACCCTGGAACCCTCGACTCCCTAAGCCCTAAAGCCTCAACCCTGAAGCCCTGAATCCGAGTCTTCTTCTTGCTGGAGGAGTACGTCCGAGATGGGCTCCGATATGGAGAGCTCTCAGGTGGGCAGAAGCATCTGATCTACGTGCTCCGCTACTTTGCGCGGTGCCTCGCAGCGACCGGCCCCCTGGGCTAAGGTTTAGGGGTTGTAGGCTTTCTGGGTCTACGGTTTAGGAGTTTAGGATTTGTCGTTTGTTTGAGTTTTGGGGTGTGTGAGGTTTGGGGGTTTAGGGTTTTGTTGGTTTAGGGCCGCAAGAGCCGCCATGGTTGTTGGTCATAGTCATACAATTTTTCTGCAAGCACGAGGCTTATGATGCCTTTTTGCATCGTGGCTCTCTGCCCCCTTTTTTGAGGCCCAGTGGTGTTGCTTTGCGACGAGCTGCTCGGGGGCCTCGATTACCTGCGCCAGCCCCGGGTGCTTCGGATGCTGAAGCGCTTGCAACGGGACGCCGAGCTTCAGATTTCCGATACCCCTCTTAGGCCCGAGCTCCCTAAGCAGCCCCTACACTTAGTGCCCTAGAGGTCTCTAGGTATTGAAAGACAGCTCAAAGCGATGGACCGCAAAGGAGCGCAGCATCTCGGTGCTTTACATCTCTACAGAGCTCCACCAGCTACTCTGCTTGTTCTGGGACGGGAAGGATGGGGGGGAAGATCTAGACCATTCAGGCACCCGGTTGCTTCCATGACTTGGGTCATCCGTCCAAGCATCTCAAAGTCCTCCTTTTTTTCCAGGTCTTAAGAACCCTCCTCGATTCCTGGATCCTCCATGAAACCATCTCAACCCGAACCCTTTGCAATCGGAGGGGAAACGCGGGGACCAAGTTTCGACAGATAAAAAGGCTGTTCTTTCAGGGCTGTAGTGGTTGGAATCCCGATGCCCTGAACCCTGAACCGCTCCTGAAGGATCCCTGCCCGCTTTGTCCCCAGGCTCCACCTCGTGGCAGACGACTTTGCTTTCCTTCATGACGGCGCCGTCTGTGAGTTCGGACCTGCCGAAGAGGTTCGGGGGTTTCGGGTTTCGGGTTTGGGTTTAGGGTTTAGGGTTTGGGTTTTGGGTTTAGGGTTGCGCAACAAGGCGTCGGGTGCAGACAAGTCTTCGTACACAGAAGACTTTTTGCCAGGTGATGGAGTTCCCGAAGCATCCGGCCACGAAGGATTACCTTCTCCAGTTCAAGAGCCTTCCGGGTGGGCAGAGGCTTGGGGGGAAGCTGGCGGAGGCCTACGAGAAGCTTTCCGAGGATGCCGATCTCAACGCGGACTGGCTCTCTCTCGCTGCCTAAGCAGCCCTAGACCCTGAAGCCCCAAAATCCGGAGCCCGACAGCTCCAGATCCGAAACCCGCGAGGCCTGAACATGCCCAGTGGCCTTGGGCCCGAAAGATGCCTGCGCGCCGGTCTGCGAGACGGCCCGCTGCAGCTGGGAAAAAAGGGCGCTCGCAGAAACAGGGAAGCTGTGCTTGGAACTTTGGCTCTTCTGCTCTACTCGTACCTGGGAAAGCGACTTCTATTGCTACTTCACTACCGCATGTACCGGAGCACAAGCGGCGTCAGCACCGGCAACAGCACCTCTAGTGACTCTAGTGCCGCTGGTACCGGCACTTGCAGCAGCATCAGCACTACGAAACCGTCATGTTTCAGCAGGAATCCAGCACCAACACAACGAAATCAACCCCCCCAGCCCTGGCATCACCATGATCACCACCGTGATCGCCATCACCATCAGTCCATCACCATCATCAGCATCATCACCATCATCACTTGCTGCTTGATTGTCTTCGTCTTTAGCGGAGCGTCGTGGTCGTGGTCCCCGTCATCATCATCTTCAAGAGCAACAGCTTGCCATCGGTATCATTGTCACGGGCACGCCAATGAGCACAGCTGACACCGTGCGATCGCTAGCATCAGCACCAGCACCATGCCGCATGTTGATTTCGATAGCTGTTGTGATGATGTTACAGTATGTCAACAATCGTGTTGCATGTTGTTGCCAGTCTTCATGTGATTTTGCAATCTTTCTCTCTAGTCCCTTCTTATTGCGCCCGTTATTCACGGCCTCGGTAGCCGTCCTAAACTTCACCTTCTGCTACTTGGCTTCTGCGGCTGCCCGTTTTTCCCTTAAGGACCCGTCTTCTGCAAGATGCCCTGGGCGGGCGCTGCAAGACGGTCATCATTGCGACCATTTCGCCGGCAGGGTGCCCACTTGGTGCCTAGGGGCAGGGGAGGGGCTGAACTTTGCCGCAGTCTTCCCTTTGCGACGACAGCGCTATCCACTGCCATGTACCCATAACCCAGAGGCCCGAAGCTTCCGAAGCATGGAGGTATCTTCTTGGCCCCAACGAGACTTCCAAGCCAAGATCCCACGAAGCGAAGAAGGCCCAGCTGCTGCTGTTGCAAAGGCCTTGGCAGCGGTCGAGGAGACCATCTCTGCCCTCAGCTATGCAGAACAAGCCGCCGGCATCAAGAACCGGCCAGCCGGGCAGGGGCTTCGCAGAGTTAAGGGTTTGGAGTTTAGGGCTCTGGGCAATTGGTGTTTGTATGCCATGTGGTCTGCGAGAGTGCTGAGAATGCGCGTGTTTCTAAGGAGACCGGCTTGGGGGATAGGATTCTGCGGATTCTGAAAAAATCGTGGCCTTCTCGTCGCGGCCTAAAAACAGCGCCTAAAAGCCTTGAGCTGGGAGCGACAGTGGCCCCCGGAGCATTACATCTCACGGGCAAAAGCGCTGAGGTCAAATCCTACAATCCAAACCCCTATGACCCTAAATCCCCCAAACACCCAAATCTCAAAACACCAGTAAGGTCTAAACTTGAATGATTGCGACCCATGTCCCAAAGTCCCTACATTCCGAAAGTCTAAGCCCCACACCCCGAGCCCGAAGCCTCGCGGCAGTCGGACACCCAAACTCCCGCAACCTTAAACCATAAGCTCAAAACGATCAACCTCCCAAAAAAGCTTAGCAACAAAACAAAGCTCAAGCTGAATGCCTGAAACCCTTGTCAACAACTCAACAAACCCGATACAAGCCTGAAGCCCTGTCAAACCGTATTCGATTCGATTCGATTCTATTCGCAGATGCAAAGTCAGAAGACGTTGTATTGCCGAACCAAAAGCCAGGAAGCCTCAAACTCTACGTCAGGATTTTCAACCCAAAGCCCTAAAGCCCGAAATGACTTCTTTGCTTCAAAACCCAGAGAGGCCTGTTGCTTCTTCCCTGTTGCGCACGGCCACCGTCGCCTCGGCTGCACGGGCAGCGGACGTCAGTGCGCCACTGAGGAGGGTTTGAGGTTTAGAGTGTGTTTTGTTTTGAAGGAGGGGCTGTTCGAGGTGTCCGTTCAGTTTCTTCAGGGTATTGGGATCAGGGTCTCCAGGTTTCGGGTTTGGTGTTCACTGCATGGATGGGTCTAGGGGCTTAAACTTCTTTTGAGCCTATTGGTATGGGGCTTCGGGGGGTTGGGGAGTCGTCTACGGGTTGAGGGATGACCGACGCAAGAGCTTTCTCAGGAGGCGTGGCTCTGAGTTTTCAAGCCCAGGACCCTACAGTGGCCACCATGGCAATCACGGTGTCCGCTGCGGAACTCCGAACAGGATTTGGAAATCTGGAGCCAAAACCTGTGGCCTTAACCCCAATCCTAAAACTCACGCCCTAGACGCACACCCTCAAAATCTCAACTCCTCCTCTAAGCCTCAAAGCTTTTTAAGACCACGGCTATGCTCTCCGCTGAGGTTCGAGCTCCGGGCTTGGTGCCTCCGATTGGGCGGAGCTCGAAATGAAGGCCGTCTGCGTTGAATTGCCGATACAAACACCCCCCCCAAAAAAAAACAACGAAGGGTCAACAGTTGGGGCTTGGGGCCTTTGGTGTTTCGGGCTTGGGGGTTTGGTGTTTCCGGTTGTGGGCTTCGGTTTAATCCAAGGTAGGGGCAGTGACGACGGAGCTACGGCTTGTATGAGGATTGGTGTTGTGGGGGGTTTTAGGCGTCTCGTGACTTCAGAGCGGCCTGCGATGGAAACCCTGGAAATCAAGAACTCTAAAGCCAAATGTCCAGCAAAGCCACATGCCAACCCGCAAGACTCAATACTTTACTTGTTGACGTACAGATGTGTACATACATACATACATACATCCATTCATACATACGTATGTATACATTTATCACACTACATAACTACATAACATACATTGTGTATGCGTACTAATGCAAGAAGTCTGAAATCGTGAGCCCATGCGCGTCGAGGTCACTTATCTCGCGCAAGAGCTCGAGGAGGCTCAGGTCTGAACCGATCTGACAATTTATGCTTTTTGGGGTTTTGGGGTTTAGTGGTTGGGGGTTTCAGGGGTTTCAGGGGAGTGAGGGTGTAGGGTTTAGCTGATACAAGGTTTCACGAACGGTATACGGTTCAGTGCCTGGGGCATGCCGGGGCGCGGGATGTCTTACGAATACTGTTCTCCAGGGTTCCTTATGATACTTATGCTAGAATATACACCAAAATCTTGCACTAATTGTTAAGGCCCTTCTCGTGACTCTAGTAGGGTCTCGAGGAGTGAGTTCGGGCGTTGCAAACATCGGGATTGCAAGAGGTCGTGCTTTGGAGAAGAGCTCGAACTCAGGGATTTGTTCACACATTTAGTTCTGCATATATATTTTCTATACACAGGCATATATTTGGAAATATTTGTATGCGTATATGTACGCATTCTTGTCTGGCTTCGTGCCCCCTGGTGATCCCCCGTCAGGTGGCTCTCGGCCGGAAGTACCAGGAGGCGCAGGCCGCTTGCCCGCTTGCTCACATGATCTGGCTTTCCGGGTTTATGGTGTGTGCAGCTGTGCTTGCCGTGTGCATCCCAAGCCCTAAACCCCAAGCCTACTAAACCCTAAACCCCTAAACTTTGGCCCTAAACCCTAAACCCTAAACCCCACTTCTGAAGCCTCCTAAACCCCAAACCCTAAACCCTATGGGTCGAAGCTGCCCAGGAGGAGGCCGAGCGTGCAGCGCGGGCCGAAGCGCGCATGGAGGCGGGAGGGTGGGATGTTGGGAGGAGGGTTTAGGGTTTAGGAGTT
>CAJNJA010005427.1:0-15164 GCA_905231915.1 Symbiodinium necroappetens
GTGGTAGAAGTGGTAGAAGTGGTAGTAGTAGTAGTAGTAGTAGTAGTAGTAGTGGTAGCGGTAGTGGTAGTAGTAGTAGTAGTAGTAGTAGTAGTAGTAGTAGTAATGGTAGTAATGGTAGTAATGGTAGTGGTAGTGGTAGTGGTAGTGGTAGTAGTGGTGGTAGTGGTAGTAGTGGTAGAAGTGGCAGAAGTGGTAGAAGTGGTAGTAGTGGTGTAGTAGTAGTAGTAGTAGTAGCAGCAGCAGTAGCAGTAGCAGTAGCAGTAGCAGTAGCAGTAGCAGTAGCAGTAGCAGTAGCAGTAGCAGTAGCAGTAGAGGAGGAAGTGTTGACTGCCAGCAGATGCTGCAGCTGTGCTATGGTGACCAACACTTTCCGCCTCTGATCTCTTCTGCTGCGTGGCAGGGAGGTGGTGCGATATCAAACCCTGAACGGAATTTAACTCAATTACAAAGCTGGAGTACATTCCTTTATTCAGGCCCTCATCATAAGATTACAAACTCTTGCTTGGTTCGAGGCGCGACATTGCTACTTCGGCGGGGCAGTTTGCTTCAGAACCTGTTAGATTTAATGTTCCGAGAACCTTGTGAATAACAAGTCGGGTGACCAAAAGGATCCAAGTTGTCCCGGACGCTGCCGGCGAACAAAAACCTAGGCAAAAGAAGGGCGAGGGAAAGCTTTGGGCAGAGACATCTTCTGCCTTTGTGCGCAGCGACTGCAGTCTCACCTTTTCAAACAAGCACCGCTTTTGCTATATATACATATATATATATAATCTCTGTATACATATATATATATACACACACACGACCCTTCTCTTCCGCTCATCGCCTGATCGATACCCTATTTCTACCTATCGATCGATCTATCTGTCTATCCATCTACCGAATCTACCTACCCATCTCTATGGATATGTATACATACATACATACATACATACATATACATATATATATATGTACACATACACACACAAACACACACATTCACACACACACACACGAGAGCCTTTTATTCGTAAAGTTGGCTTGGTCAGCTGAGTCAGCAGGCGGTGACTCGTTGACAAAGGGTGCTCAGGAAGACTGAAGACCTAACTCCGCTTGTGGGGTGGTGGCGAACTTCTTGTGGGGATCATTTGGCCATCCCTCTATCTGTCTGTCTGCATCCACCTGTATCTATCTACCTGTCTATCACTATCTGACTTCCTACCTCCCCTTGCATCGCTTATTTAACCCGTGCATGTCTATCTATCCATTTGACATGACAAATGCAACACTTCGAGAACAGAAAGATCGAAGCCTCGTAACTTTTGGAGAAGGCTTTGAGGCTTCGGCAATAACCAAGTCTAGCTTTACCCAGGCCCAGTCAGTGGGGTTCCAAGTTTTTTTGAAAGGAGAAGTGAGACTCTGTCACCATACCCCAACCAATCAAAATGCAGAGTAAAACTCACCACAAAAACTCACACGGGTGGTACATGTTGAAGATGGAGAAGCTACAATCCTGGATCGTCATCGTCTTTGCGTCCATACGCTATGGATGCCAAGACATGCGACAACTCCCGACACCCTCCTGCCAACCGAGCTATCTACAGTGCGGCCGGCCACATCCCTCAACAGCAAGATCCCGAAGCTGAAACCACCAAGCCCAGCCAGAAATGCCTATGCTCTCAGGTTGTGACGGATCCTGTGGGATGATCGCTACCGCATGGCTCCTTAGGAGCTGTAGAGGGACTTGCGCCAGATCCTGCGGAGTTTCATCGGATCCAGCCCCTTTGAGGGCTCTTGCGGGCCTAGATCGGCTCTGTAAACAGCTACTATACATACATATATATATATATATGAGGGTTTCTATATACGGACAAATCTACCTGTGCACCTGCACAACGAATGGCCTTGACGATCGCTGGAATGCGACGACTTGCTGCACCGAGGGCTTATGAACGAGCACGACATTCTGAGAGTATCCACCAATTTTGACTATGGCCCCGTGATGACCAGTTCGTTCTGAATTGGTGCTTCCACTAGCCTTGCAACTTCTACCCCCTCAGTATATTCGGGAACTGACATCAAAAGGCCCACTCATTCCACTAGACGCAGCCGGTTCTGACAGTCATCTCCGCTCTTAGGATTTCAGGCTTGCAGGATTCATTGGAATGCCTGGGCTGCTCTGGAAGCCTAGCAAGTACACACTCCCACATACCCGTTTGTAGATATGTAATATATGATGTGCTTGAGCCCCCTCGGTATGCGGAGATGACCACATGACCAAGTTCAGGAAAAGGAGGAACTCGGTGCAAGTGGTTGAGTTCAAAGCTTGTGGGCCGAATCGGAAATCAGGATGTAGAGGTGTCTCAAGTTCTTGGCAGCTGGAGTCTCTACCATTCAGCTGCACTCCGGAATTGCACCCCCTGCTTTTGGGATCATAGTCAACAATCCCCCATTTTCACAACTCAAACTCCAAATGCCAGGCAAGGAAGAGGCGAGGCCCCATGCAAGTAGCTCGTCCTGGCCATCGATCCGGATTCGGCCTCTAACAGACATCATTCAGTTGCTTCCGAAAAACTATTTCCAGTTGCTTCCGAAAAACTATTTCTGTGGTATAAAAAATATAATATAATAATGGCATCTTGCCCTTGGGCCAACCTCCTGCGAGCTCCACAAGGCGTAGAAGCGCGCCCATGCCTCAGCTGTGCCACAGGCTTCTCGAAATCAACGATGGGCGTTCACTGTCACTTCCGCTTGGCCTTAGACCCATCTGTAAAGCGGACAGCAGTCTATATTCTTCCACCAAGAGAGAAGGGCTCTTTGCCAGCTCTTGGGGCCAGACAAGTGGATTTGCCGGAGCCTGTCCGCCCAACGATGCCTGCCCGCTGTCCGGCAAGGACTCGGAAAGACACACCATCCAAGACCTCGCAGGCACGGTGGCTCAATGTCATTGAGTTTCGACGGTTTAGGGGGTAACTCAAAGAGTGTGTGAAGCAAGACTCTCGCAAAAAAAAGCTAGCCCACTGGAAGCTTTGAGTTTATCCTGCGGAGTTTACCGCCGCACACGGGGCGAGCCGCTAAGACTTCAGAGTCTAAGTACTGCTCCGAGCCGCAAGGGGGAGGTGAGGCCGGTAGCTGAGCTTCACATCCTCGAAGACGACCTCGCCTTTACTCGGCCAGGATGCAGCAGGTAGAGGTGCATCGGAAGTCTCCACCTGTTCGCAACTCAACCACCGAGCTGTTTCAGACTGGTGCTCCGCAAATCGACGCTTGCCCCGCCTCTTGGGGGACCTTGTTGAAATGCTGCCTGAAAGTCAACACGAGGCTGTTCTTGCACTGGCCGAAACCATCGAAAACGAGCGAGAGCGAGAGAGAGAGAGACTACATGTTTCCCCACTTGCTGCAGAACCACACAACAGTTCAACAGGGCTTGAGAAATATCCGCCTGAAACAGTTTGTCGGAATCCACAACACCGAAGCTCGCAAGAATGAGGGTCATGTTGTCGGTGTGGAATCCGAAGTGTTCATGACTTCGGCAATCAACCCCAACGCAGGCCAAGACACAAGCGCTCTACGGAGGTGAAGTTGTTCTCGACTTCTGCAGAAAACCGGATAGTCCTGAGAAAACGTGAGCGGCTGGACTTTCGAGGTTTAATCTGAGGCAGAATATGCTCATTAAGTCCGAATATGTAATAGCAAGCCCCATATAATATGATGAGAGAAGCCATGTCGGTTTGCAATGTAGTATGTTTATACGGCTGTATAAGTTATATACGAGTACTCCTACGAATAATCATATTACTACGAATACGATACGAAATAGTACCAAATACTCAGAACTGGTCCATGGATATAAGCCTGGCTTCTGGTGCAGTCGACCGATGAGCCCCGCGGCGGCAGAGAGACCGAGGCCAATCAATGAAGTCTCGAGGCGGTTTCCCAACACCACAACCTTGAGTTTCTGTCTAGGAAATAGGGTTTAAGAGGCATTGGGTTGAGCGCAAAGCTTGTGACGGGTCTTTTCATGTTTGGGTGTCACGAACGTGTCGCAACAAATCCGACTGTTTACTTAGAATTGTGTATGGCGCAAGGATATTGGATAGCACGGCCTTGTTAAGCTTGAGGAGTCCCAACCCACTAAGGCAAAAAAAGCTCCTAGCCAGGTCAGTTCCACACGAAACCTCCGACCGCTTCTGATTCTGTCTGCATGTAAATGAGCCAATACCTGCAACAACAGTAAAGACACAGGTGAAGGCGTACAGAAATTTCGGAAAAAAGAACACTGAAACAGTACTGAATTATTAAACTTGTCGTACGTCCGAGACCCCAGCCACAGCTGCCATCACGGACACGAAAAGGGCGGCTAAGCCGTTCCTTGCATCTTCAGACGTGCTCAGCGTCGGCAACGGGAGTTTGGACTAGGCATAGATCTGGGGTCGTGGACGAGCAGATTATACACTCGTGCGTGTGATGCGCATGTGGTCGGCACATGAAACTCAGACTCTCAGTCTCATGTCTCAAATGCAAGCTCAAACTCATCCGCAGGACATTGAAAGGCACCAGCGAGTGCAGGTGGAAGAACATCCTGCAGCAGCAGCGGGGCCGTCTTCGAGTCGGGTTTGGACCAGGCTGGGCACACTACAAAGAAGCTCAGGCCCCGGGGTGTGAGGAGATCTTCAAACAACCACACATAATATAACCAAGACTTGTCCTCAGGGTTCCTTGATATCTAAGGCCTCTACAAGACGCCCACCTCCCTCCTATACTACACTTCGCATTGATTCGGACGGGATGACTGTTCTTTTGCAACACGCCGGTAGTTTACTCTATGCTGCGTAGACCTGGAAAGCCCTAGAACCTATAGTGAGCTTCAAAGCACCCTTATACAATAGCGACCCTGAAACAACCCCCTGTAGAATAACGCCAGCGTTCCTGTTGTTCTCATCCACCTTCGCTTCGAAATTTCGCAGGGCACCTCGAGTGTGCCAGAGGTTGGGCTTTCGATCGGGAATCAGTGGGTGACGTATTCCTTCAGGTTGTTACGGGTGCTGTAGGCATTGCCGGGTGGCTTTTCTCCAATCCGAAGGCGCGGAGGTGGACCAAGCCAGTAAGAAGCTCTTGGAAGTCCACGTAGAGCGGGCTCCTGCAGTCAATGGACAGCGGCCTGATTTCAGGCCGGAGGGTTCC
Source organism: Symbiodinium necroappetens (assembly GCA_905231915.1). Lineage (NCBI taxonomy): Eukaryota > Dinophyceae > Suessiales > Symbiodiniaceae > Symbiodinium > Symbiodinium necroappetens. Next base: position 5,170 of record CAJNJA010005427.1, read on the forward strand.
GTCTGCTTGACGGAAGCGGGTGAAGGTTGATGGTTCATGCTGCTGCGAACTCCTGTACCAGCGGAATCCTTCGTTCATGACCGGCCTCACACTGAAAATGAAAGATGCTGACCCAAGTAGGAGCCATCATGACATGGTCCTTGACACGGATTCCAATCGCTTCAGTTCTCGTGCGCTCGATGTGTAGTACCTGCAGGCAGGGGTCGCGCACCTTTTATCTCTACTCGTTCCTTCCATCGCGACATCTCCGCCACTTCCGGGCCTCCGTACGTACACAAACATGATGCACAGCGGCGCCAGGCCCAGAAGAGCAAAGGGAGACACAGTCACGCAGACTGCTGCGCTGGCGATGACATAAGACAAGCTCGTGAGGAACTCCGCCATGTAGTCCTAGTGCAACAAACTTACACTGTCTTCTCAAGTCTTGCTGGATGACAGAGCTTTTAGATCGAGGTCAAAGATCAGTGGCCACACGACAACATCGATCTCTCGATCTCAAGAAGTGCATGGGATTTCCTGATCCTGTGTATAAGAAAGGCCATATTGCATGCAGACTTCTCCATGCGGGCACCAGTAAGCTACCGTATCTAGACTCTAGACTAGGGTTTCGGTGCGATGACGATATAATCAAGCCAAGGAACCCTCGGGAATAGTCTCATTCATTGTTCAGATCAACCCGAACCCAGAAGCCCTGCGGCCCGCAAGACCAAAACGCGATGGTCCAAGCGGCTGGTAGCTGAGAGTCCATGGCATCCAGATCTCTCGAGAAGCGATTCCTGGGATTGTGTCAGACGTCTGTTCCACAACTCAACGATATAACCCGAGTCGACCCCTCTTATCCCTATGGGCCACTACGTGTTCTCACCCTGCATCTCGGAGTGTTTCCCCTACTTGTCCAGCATCATGGGGAACTAAAGGATAATCAATGGGATTTTCTAGGATATATAGCCCCCAAAAGGGTTATAGATCACCTATGCTACTACTCAGCTTCTCTCGCAAGATTCAGGATGCGCCCCGCCGGGACGACATCGAAGAAGAGGGGAGCAGAAGCTCGGAGGACCTTCTGCACCATATGCGTGTGGGTTCCTGCTGCTATGCGGACAATGATCATGGTGAACCTTAGGTCGTGGTGCGTAGGAATTCAGGTTCTATCGGAGATCGACAAGGTAGGGGCTTAGTTAGGGTTTAAGGGCTTGTAGGCCGCCCTGTGACCTCTGGTGACAACAAGAAGAACATGCCAAGGACACCCGGGGCACACCACGGCACGCAGAAGGCACACGAGCATGAGCAGGATTACTATGCCTCCGTACCCCCCGAGCCAGAAGGGAAGATCTCCGGCGGATATTCCATCGGCTTCAGTCCAGAGCGTGACCCAAATCTCGGTAAACGTACGGCACACCTCCGCCAGAACCACCAGCAAGCAAACAACGGCGAAGAGCACAGCGCCCTGGATCAAACTCCCCCCAGAGGTTGCTTGGCGGAAGTAGCTTGCATAGGCAGTGAGGCTCAAGATGCCAACCTGCCTCTCCTCTGCAATCAAGAGGGAACCATCCAGACCGTTTCCGGCACCGGGCGCTTCCGAGGTGGCGCTGGGAAGCGCAGGCTTCGTTTCTGTTTGGGCCTCAGCGCAGCTTCCCATGGTCCCTACAGCCTCTCGCAGCCACTTGCTGGAAGCCATCGCCTCGTCTGGTGGCGCGATGGTGTCCACTACACCTCCGGGGCCGAGCACGACCACGGACTGGGCATGGGGCAGGAGTAGCGGCAGGAAGGTGTTCGCCACGATGACTCGGGTGCTCTTCTTCAGCACCCCTAGCAAAGCCTCGCTGATGATGGAGGTGGCAACATGGACGTCCACCGCACTGAGCACGTCATCCAAAAAGACTACATCCGCGGCCGGAACGCCGAAGAGTGCCCGAGCCAACGCCACTCTTGCCTTCTGGCCGCCAGACACATTGATGCCTCTCGAGCCGATCTCTGTGGCAGCTCCACCCGGCAGAATTGCGAAATCTGGCAGTAGCTGCGCCGCCTAAACGGGAAGCTTGCAGACAGACTCTTGGCCAAGGCCCTCTTAAAGTCAGATGATGTCAAACTAGCTTGCTCTTTCTAGCAGTGATTGGCTGTTACATTTCATCGGCACTCCAGGGGATCATGTGTTTCGCAAGCTCATCCGGGCCCCTCACTCCCCAGAAACACACCTCATTGACATGCGGTGACATGTTTGTCAGAATGCAAACCTGCAAGCACCGAGAATCACCATGAAGCTGAGAGCCACCCTTATCCCCGAACCCTAAACCCCAAAGCCTTTAGCCCTAAACCCTGAAGCACCCCGTATAGTAGCCACTATAGAAGCCCCTTAGCGGAACCCTCAGTTAACCCTAAACCCGAAAACCCTCAGCCCTTAAGTGCCCATATATAGTAAGCCTTACAGAACACGCCAGGACAGCCGTCTCTCTCCACGCTGCACTCGACTCGTGACAGCAGGAGTGCAGATAAACCCCAACCCTAAACTCTTATATAGAACCCCGTGAAAGGAAGCCATAGAAATCCGGAGTCCAAGTCAGCTTCCTGCCTGCACCGCGTCGCGGTAACTCTCCTCGTTCGCGGACCGCAAGCAGCGAACGTTGTCCTCTGGCTGCCCCAATTGTCTTGAGAGTTGACCCCTCCAGGGCTTGGGGTTTAGACTTTCGGTTTTAGGGTCCCCTTCAACATGATGGCGCCATTTTCCTGTTATTCAGGCCTCAGAGGGAAATCCAGAAAAAGAAAAAAGGGGCCAAAGGGTACTCCTGGCCTTCAAGGTCGCGGACAGGATCCAAGGCCTGATGACTGAGCTGGCTCTCCAATTGCCCCTCAGGTCTATGTACTTAAAAAGTTACATACTTTGGCCCTGAAGTTTCTGTAGTGGAGCTAGATACTATAGTTAATACTCTTAAACATAGCTCGATCGCCATGTATGAATCTACTGTGCTTGGGGGCTACTTCGCTCCAGAAGAGCTGAGAAACATCACCTGCTGGTCCTTACAGCAAGGATCGGATATTGAGCCATCATGCTCGGCGGTGGAAAGCTACTTTTGGTCTCCCTCCAGGCTGCTCCAAGCTTTCAGCTGTTTTGGATCTGAGATCGCCGGGTCCAAGTTGGCAACATCCCCTCCCCCATGACAACCGTCGCGACTGACATGCTGGCATTACTGGCATTACTGCACAACGCTGCTGAGGATCACGAAACCATCACGGACACGGGCCATGGTTGCACTGTACGCGTTACACGGTTATCGCTTGCGTGTTGGCGCATGTGTGCTTTGTCATGGGCATTCGTGGATGACTGGCTAGCACAATCTATTGCATCAATATCCCATGCTCTATCTCGCGCCTATTGCTCTGTATGATACGAACTACTGAGTACTGCATTTATGCATTTATGCAAAACTGAAACCGAAGCAGGCCATGCCGTCGTTACCGTCCAGCCAGGGCCTGGCAACTGCTGCACCTTCTGTGCCACCAAAGCACTCTTGCGCCGCGATGGAGGTCTTGCCACCCACTGCGACCCGACCGCCAAGGCCCACCTGGGGCACCTCAGGGTTCATGCACTTCGAGCTGAAGGTTCAAAGAAGCATGGCTGGTTCCGTGCTGTCCGAGTGCATGGGATTAGTTTGGAACGACATCTTTAGATCAAAGGTCTCCATGTCATGCGATCCACACCCAAATACCTCAGCTCTTGGGTCTTGCACAACAGTCCTGAAGTCTTTAGGTTCGCGGGACAGTGATACCGGAACCGTGATACCGTGTAAGGCTGTGTAAGGCCAACAAAACACTGCAACGGGCATGTCACGACAAGCAAGGAGGACGTCGAAGCCAAACTGAAGTCTCACATCCCTGCAATGAAGTCCCGCACCCCTAAACTCAAAGCTGAAACCATCGATGTTATTTGGATGACAAATGCCTTCCATGCTCGGCCTCCCTTTGACTGAAGCCCTTAACCCTAAACTTCTAAACGACCTGCCTCACCGAGCATGCCGAGCACCAACGTGGTCTTGCCAGAACCCACCGGCCCACACACGACACCTAAGGTAGTAGGAGTCGAATTGGAAGTGGGTGGGTGGTGGGGGAGGGTTTCGACTCACACGCTCGCAAAGCAGGCAATGTCGATGCTGTTTATAATCAGAAGAAGAATACGGCGATGAGCTGATGATGACGATGATGATGGGAATGATGATAACGACGACGGAGCAATAACGCCAATGGTCATGGTGATTCTTGAAGCCACGATTGGAAAAGAACGTGAACATGACTGTTTGGTTTGTCGGCACCACTACTTGGGGAATCTCGGGGGTGTGTCTCTGAAATACCGCAGTAGTTCATCCTCTTCATCATCGGCTTTGCGGGCCGTGGCTGCGGTGGTGGTTTCCCCAGTTACTGCCGCTGCCGCTGCTGCCCTCACTGTTGTGCATGATGCTGTTGCCGGTTGATGCTTCCCGTCAACTCGCGCCGCGCTGTGAAGAGACTACCCTGAAGCTATTTACACTCCAGTCTCCTGCTATCGAAGCACAGAGGTCTCCCGAGTTCAACTTCAGGTTAAGCTTGCCGAGGGTGAAGAGCTCCGTCTTGCCCTCCTCTGAGCAACAAGCTCGTGTCATCAGGTCTGTGGGCAAGAAAGCAAGTATGAAGTTCACATCGCAGAACCAACGTGAGAGCAACATCGGGAGCTTTGGGGTATATGATAGAAGTACAATCAGGAACCCCAAAAGTCTATAAGGAATAGTACAGCAGTAAGCTGTCAGACCCCTATAGTAATCGGACCCGGGTTGCAGCTACAGGCGAAAAGCTGAACATGCATCCATGGTCGCTCCTGAAACCTCCCGCGCTCGAAGCTGGCCTGCAGCAATCAGGAAGGCGCATCCAAAAAAATCTACACCAAGGAGACTTTTGATTTTGGCCTACCCTGACCCCGAAAACCCGGGGAGATTTGGCCAAGGACCTCCACAGAGAGCCATCAAACAACTCTAAAGATCTCCCCAAACTTAAGGAGCTGCACCTTCCGGCCGTCTCCCATGATTTGGCTTCGGGATTTAAGCGTGTCGTGCCTAAGTTTGGGGTTTCAGGGAGTAGCCCTAAATCCTAAACCCTGAGACCCTAAAAAAATAGAGACCCTAAACCCCCCCAAAAAATACCCCCCCTCTGCATGCTAAACATGGGGGAAACCCTTGATTGAAACCGGACTTGATGACTGCCAAACCCTAAACCCTAAACCGTCTGAGACTTGAAGGCCTGATCTAAGGTGATCTGGCCGGCATCTGCCACCGGCTCCTCCGCAGGAGCTGTGACGGGTCGCTTTAGTTTAAGGGCTCCTGTAAGGGATCCAACAGGGTTTTCACAAGGGATGTAGGGGTTCGAGGTGTGGACTTTGGCAACTCGGAACCTGAGGTTTAGGAATCTAGGCTTTAAGACTTTGAGGGTGCAATGGTGGTTCAGCTGCTTCGGCCAGGGGGCTGCGCTTCCCGTGGCTCACGAATCGGGTGAGGGTAGTTTGGGGGATTGGGGTTCTTGCAGAGCCCTCAGAGGCTTTTGCAAGAAGCGCTATATCTGTAATGCAGCACCCCAACCCCTATACGCCCTAAACCCTCAAAGAGGATTCACCGCCATCGCAGCCAGTGCGCCTCTGACCCCAAAACGAATCCATCACCTGAGAGCCAGGCAACAGCCACCACCGCGAGGGGCAGGACATTCTTCCCATCATGCCCAGCCCGGCCCAGCCCGTATTATCACTGTTACTTTTATTTGTTACTACTCTTATAATAATTAGTATTACTATTACTATTATTATTATGATTATAATTATTACTCTCATAATTACAAGTGCTCTTACTGGATTATTAGTGCAATCCGCTTTGGGCTCCTCTTCCTTCTTCCTTAGGATGAGATCCTGGCGCCCCAGGAAGGACTGGAGCCGATGGTACCTTTCTTTAAGCGTGCATGAGTGCGGGTTGTGGTAGGGTTTAGGGTTTAGAGTTTAGGATTTAGGGTTTAGGGTTTCGGATTTAGGGTTTAGGGTTTAGGATTTAGGGTTTCGGATTTCGGATTTTTTCTCGGATTTCGGATTTAGGGTTTAGGGTTCACAAGGTGGCTTACGCTTGATGGGTTTAGATTGGCTTCAACCTGCTTCTATAGTAGGGCTGTAGGAGATCGGGATGCACCGTAGGGTGTTTCAAGGTGTTGGGGGGCCTCTGCAGGGTTGAAGTCGAAAGATTGGACGTCAGGATGTGATCCTGATCGCTTGGCAGCTTCCGGCTCGAGCATCTCCTCTACACTGCTAGAAATGATCGCGAAACGTTTCCGGCAGTTTCCAAATTCAAAGCTCCGGTCTCGTGCGAGGCATTCAAAATCCAAGGACTCTCGTATCCCGAAACCCTACGGCTGTTTAGCCACAAAAGCATCGACCTCAAACATGAAAACGAGCCAACTCAATCTCCCGAACTTATATAATTACTGCGTCTTTCAGTTCAGGTGATCTTCCGGGGCTTCTGGATAGCGCTGGGGCTGTGCAGCTTGCAGCCGTCAGCACCCCTACCCTGTGCCACAGGACCGATGTTTTGCGCTGTCCAATTGTTTGAACGAGCCCCGAACAAACTAGCAATAGCCGACCAACTTGCTCCCGCCTAGCCCCGAGCTGCGACACCGCATGCACTGTTACTATGTCTAGTCCTACTGTTGATGATATAAATCCCTGCAATACCTAAACTGTTGGAATTCTGGTACATTCCTAGCTTATTATGGATCATGCAGGATTTACATCATCAACCGTGCTACTATATGATCAGCCTGAGCAAAGCAAGCCACGAGGTAGACATCTCCGCAAGATTGGCGAAACTGTTTGGCAAAACGCCTTAGGTTGCACAGGTTTCGGCAAACATAGGATGCAGGATTCCCAAGTTTTTCCCAGTTCTGGCTATGTACGCTCCGAGTTTGAAGGCTTGGAAGCTGATAAGGGGCCTCTTCGAAAAGGCAGTTCTGATGCAAAAACCGCTGCTCGTGGTGACGGTTGCTTAGGCGCCTCGCAAATACCTCCCCTACGAAAACCTGTGGCGCTCTGCTTTCCAACCTCGATGTTTTGGTTCATCGGCACGTGGAGCATTTGCAACAACAAATCCGTCCGATGGCAGCGATACGTGCACGGATGCCTCAACTAAAGCTTAGGGTATTACACCAGGCCACTCCTAAACCCTACACTTCGGTCAAGGGGCTCATCATGATCTGTAGTGACCTGAGAACCGTGAGGGCGGGGAAGACCTTGGTGCGAACATGAACTTTCATCTGTTTGGCTGTAGTCCCACAGTTGCTTGGTACGGTCCTGGCTAATAAGACCATTTCAAGTCAGGCTGACAGAGCTCAGATGATAAAACCTGGCATGAAATTTTGCAAGCATGGTCCCTGAATACTGCCATCTACAGGAATAAAGTTTGCACTCGTCCTCGTCGTCCTCGTTGCGATCGTCTTCACAGCCATCGCACACGGTAAGTTCGTTTCAGTATAGCGATGGTGATGGTGATGACGACAATACCACACATATAGGCTATCATATAGGTGTCATCAACAGAAATTGGGCTTTCCCGATCTCAGTTCTGGGTGGCCGAACAAGTCCTACGAGCAGCCTCGTTGCAGAAAGACAGAACTGTGCAACACCGTTTCCTTGAGCAAAGCAACTAAATTCCGATCGGTCTATGTTGCACGCTGGTCGGCACATGATATGAAAAAACATATGCAGCTCTGCGCAGTAACCGCAAACACAACAGCGCCTCCGTGCGCCTACCACACTGCTGAATTTCTCAGCACCAGGTCGCAACCGTGAACCCATCGGCCACAGCATCACTCACATGCATCGGTGTTGTTTTCAACGTTTTCAGCGACCGTTTGCGAATATCGCCATACAGGATGAGGAAGTTGAAGCAGGATGCAGTACAAACCCCTCAGCCGAGTCGTGCCAGATGGAACCAAGCCGCGAGCTCCGCAGTCATCTCACCACCGAGAAGTGCGTACGTCGTGAACCTCATCTGTCCGAAGAGGGGTCCCATGGTCGTGGGGCCTGAGGTGCGTGGATCGCTGCAAGCTTGATGTTAGAAAGCACTGTCCTGCAGGACATCTATTTCCCATATGTGTCGGTTCGTGGACTACTGAAGGCTTCTTGGCAAGGCTTCGGATGACGTAGTCGACGTTTCGAAGTCTCAGCTCGCCACGTGCAAAAGCCAACAATGCATGGAGAGGTAAGCGACATCATCAAGGTGACCTGAAATTCGGATGCAGTCGCATGCTGCATGTAAGCGAGCCCTCACCGCTCACACTCATGTTTATGGGCATATTATTTTTCAACACCGGCTAGTCAGTCTTCACTGACATAACCATTTCATCACTATCATCATCATCACCATTATCATCCTCATCATAATCATCCTCATCCATCGCCACGACAAGCCTACGATGCCTAGTTCAGAGTCGTGGGTAAGTCGCAATGTCGAGTAGGTCGTGAAGCTGCAAGCGACACTGCTACAAAATCCTGCTCAGGCTCATGAGGACAACTCCCATGAAGGACATGGCTACTATTACTATGCTTGCTCAACTTCCACAGCATAGACCGGATATATCGAAAAGCACATGCTCTAAGACCCTGAAGCCAGCATGAGATCCAGGCCCCTTTCCAAAGAAGGACACGCCGGTGGTGACTGAGCTCGGCTCTCCGCACAGCCTGCATCTGCAAAATGCCTCCTAGCTGCTACTGGTAGCGCTCACATTCTACAGTACATGGCCTTTTACCGTTGAGATGTTATACTTGTTCATTGTCAAGCACGAGACGTGCTACACATGCAAAGACGTGCAGGGCTGCAGGCCTTCAGAGAGGCCGTTCGAGGGTGCATCAGTCTGGAGACGTACCTACAGCAAGACCTCCCATCCGCAGAATATGCTCAAGATGTTTGGAGAGCTTCCTAAGCCGCAAAAAAAGACCCGAAACGAGAAACTCTGTCGATTGTGTGTGGGGAAAGAGGTCTTCGTCAAAGGCTTTAGGGCAAGCTTGTTCGCAAATGCTGGCGACATGGATCACCACAGCTTTACAAGCTTACGATAGCATCACACAGTCATGCAATCAACTCTGACATTCGGGCGAAATCTTAGGTTTGTCAGTGTCGCCATGGGAGAAGCCTGGTTCATTGCTCACCGATAAACTGAGGAAGATCATTCTCTAACGACCGCTGCTAGCCTTGTCACGACAAGTGCATCGCACGAGCTCCAAGCCTGACATCTGACAGTCTAAATAAAATGAAACCGTCCCAGAGCTAGGCATGGACAAAGAAAAGGGTCAGGACCGCAGGAAACTGGGAAAGGTATGCATAGATGTCAAGACAGAGCATAACCGAGGTACAGTACCTCTCTTCAAAACGCGACACAAGCCTTCCTGCAGCTAAATGCGGATTCAGCCTGAAACCGTTCGATTGGGGTGCAGAGTTCGCGACGGATGAACTGATGCATGAAAACGAAATCCAAAACGTTCCTAGCTGGCTGCGGACTTCTTCTCACATGCCCATCTTCGTACAGGCTGCTTGCTACCCGCCCTAAACCCTGAAACCCTAAACCCTGAACCCCTACTCTAGATGATGATTCCGCGGGCCCTCGGTGCCCGCCTGTAGCTTGAGCTCGGCCACAGAGGTCCAACCATTCCTTGGTTATGAAATCAGAAACCCCGGACCTGTTTCGGGGCTTTAGGGCTTATGAGACCCTTCCTTTGGAACCAGTCGCTTGGTGTATGCCCGGAGTGACTCTCCAAATCGCTACGTTGCTATTTCTGTCATGAAAGGCAGGAGCTGCAAGAGCACATGCTCAGCAAAAACCCAGATAAGCTTAACGTCTTGACCCTTCCATGGCACAGACGCAGATCTGAAACCTTAACATGCATGAATGCATAATGTCTGTCTGTCTGTCTGTCTGTCTGTCTGTCTCTCTCTCTCTGTCTGTCT
>CAJNJA010005428.1:0-17725 GCA_905231915.1 Symbiodinium necroappetens
GGGGGGGGGGAGGGGGGAGTGGGAGGCGCTGGAGGGGAGGCTGGAGGGGAGGGGGGTGGGAGGGAAAAATGAACGGTTTTTTCCTAAAGCTTCTTCATGTTTCATCAGTTGTTAATCTTGTTTTTTTCATGGTGTTGGTCATCATTCATTTTGTTAATCCTTTTCCCCATCATTTCCGCTAGGGCACTTCGTTTGTCTTCAGCCCTAAACCCAGACCGTGAGCCCCGAAATGATGAACAAACGACAGCTCGATGCCCATGATTAAAAATGATGCATCCAACGATGGAGGGAAAGATACTTGAAACGATGAATAAGTCATAAGGTAAATATTTGTGAAAATCCAATCTGTACCCGGCAAAAAATGTCATAAAGTCAACCGGCCCTGATGCTAATCTTCCAAACTGAAACCCAACACCCCAACAACCAGGTGGATATGTCTTAGACGGCCGGCAGTTCGACTTGGTTGCGGTTGCCGCGCTGCGCGCCCTTCGTCGGATGCAGAACGGCCGACATGGCCAAGCATTGACTCAGCAGAAGCTCTTAGCTACCTCAACTAACACTCTCTCCCTAAACCTCCAGTTACCTAAATAGCAGGTTACTAACCATATATCATGTACCCCAACCCTAGACCCTACCCATAGGCCCCTAAGTAGTTCCTTTTTATGGTTTATATTTAGAATCCTATAAGGTAATCCCAAAAAGGAACTACTTACGGGCCTATGGGTAAACCCTACCTCATTATTTCGGCCACCGGAGCCCAGGCGTCTTTTCAATTACATGATATTGCTGGTCCTCGAAATTGGGGTCCCTTTGTCGGTCCCTGATATAGTCGGCACCCTTTATGAACAGGACCCTACAAGGGGAGCCTAATCTAGAAAACTACCCATATTGGTGTGCAAGGTAGCATGGAGATAAAGGACCTCAGAAGCACCTCAGCATTCTGCCCTGAAAGCCACCAAAACCTGCTTTTTGTAGGTAGGAATCTAGTAGGTTGTGGCAGTTTCAGGTACACTTCTGGAACCTTGCTTGCTGGAAAGATGCCTGACAACCCATCCCCAAAGCCCTACATCAGGCCTTAAAACCCTAAAGTGTGCTCAATGGGGTTCGATGTAGATACATGCAACTATAGCTACCCTACTTATATTACCTATATCCATACTTACGCAGTTCTCCGATCCCCAAGCCCTAAACCCTAAACCGCCCAGGCACACACGCGCCTTGTCCATGGAGCCCACGCGATGCAGATGGGAGTCCCAAAAGCGCGGCTGCAGCGCCATGCACCAGGAAAGCGGAATCTGGCGGTGTCTTTAGGGTGATTTGAGTTTAGGGTTTGGGGTTACGTATATGTGGATATAGTTTCGATATATATATATATATGAGGGCTCAGATTGCCTGCAAGAGCAGCAGGATCCACTGTAGCCCCAGTGCCGATAGGGCACGATTAGCATCCACTGCCACGCCATCTCCCTCGTGGCACCGAAGGCTGCGACAGCGCCGATCTTCGGCCAGGCAAAGGGTCAGACAGGCCCTTCACGCGGGACGTACTCCCGCCTTCAAGGATCGAGCTCGCCTCTATTTTCACCACTCTGGTCCTGCTGGAGTTGGTATGGGAAAATGGAGCAAGACAAAAGCCGAAAAGGCCTGGAACACCCCCGGCAACGAAGGACGTGGAGAGCAATCCTATCGTTACTGGCAGGGCTCTTGGGCGGTATCTCCCAAGCACAGGGAGGTCAGTCCCTCGTCTCGATACGACAGGGTGCAGGTCGAGGGTGCCGAGGCGAACCCCCGGCGACCAGAGGAGCACTCGTGGCATTCCTCGACTTCAGCTGTACCGGAGCATTCGGCCACTATGAATGCAGTACAGAAGGCCCTGACAGCGGCTCGGAAAGCAGACACCAGACTTCGCAGACTGCAATCGGAGCGTTCCTTAAGGCAGAAACAATGGGAGAAATGGGTCCAGAACCAGAAGGCCAACTTCGTGCGACAAAAGAAGCAATTCGAACAAGACGTGGCCAGACTCAGCGACGACATCGCCCAGGCAGAGATTGCTGGGGGACAGGCGGCGGCCAGGGTAAAACACATAGCCCTCAATGGGGTAGATGCGGTTGCTTTGACGGAGACGGCCAAGGAGGCGGAGGACACAGAGTGGGACAGACTTATGAGCGAGGACATGATCGTGGAGACGTCCGCTTTTTATCGGGAAGCCGTGCAAGCCGCACAGAGGATGCAGACCAGCCCGGCGCCTACGCCGAGACCTACCACAACTCCTCCGCCCACTTCTCTCCGGCCCCCGGGGTTTGGCGTCGGCCCAGAGCATGTGAGCTACAACCAGGTTTCGCCAGGAGTCAGGGTGGACCCTTACATGGCCAGCCCTATGAGCAGTTTAAACCCTGTGGCAGAGGCAGTGCATACTGCAGGGCCTACACACCTCCTCCCGGAGAAGGGCACTTTTTCGACACCGCCAAGAAGTCCTGCAGTGCCGCCGATGACACCTCCCAAGGGAGACCACCCAGATATGGGGTCTGCCAGTGCGCAAATCTTATTGGCCGAAAAACTTTCCCACAAGCGTGGGGAGAGGCGCTCAGCCGTACATCCCTTCGGCTTGGCGCCCAAGATCGTGACTTCCGAGGAGATCCACAAACCGACTGGGTCTATGGAGCCGCCCCCTGCAACCACCATGGCTACAGACTCCAGAACGGTCCCACCAGGCTCAGGCAGTCTCATAGACGACGACCAGGACGAACTCGACGGAGTCCCCTCTCCTGGCTTTGGCAATCTAGAGTGAGGAGCTTTAGATGGAAGGGTCCTGGTAGCCTTTTGGCCAGCACACAGGTTGTTTGTCGGCTTGGCAGCCCAAGGATCACGAGGCTTTTGGGTGCTTCGTGTTCTCGCGAGCTGCAGGGTCAAGACACTTCTTGTGCTGCTGATGCTGATGGGCGACTTAGGATCCTTTCGTTTCACTGTGGCTTGTACAGCTCTCTCACATGCCTTTGTACTCAATTGACTGAGAGCGTAAGTCTCCCCGGTCAAATCATTATTTATGGGACAGGCCATGTCTGCTTTGTTCCTCCCCGACTTTGGGAGGCCTTCACCGTCCCTTCCCAATCATATCTCCTTGCGCCAAACACGCAAATCGGTGGCTCTGGGTTGCGGGCAGGAGTTGATTTGGACTTTGTGGACTTCTTTTATGAGGCCTGTTCTTTCGCTAGCTTCTCTTTTGAGGCTTGGCCTACTTCCTCGCGGCGGGGAAGTCTGGCCGCTTCCGGTTTTGGAAGGCTTGGTCAGTCTTCTCTCGCTTTTTTATCCTCGTGGAGGGCCTTTACTCCCGGTCTTTGGAGTTTTAGGTCCCTTCCCTCGCCACTTTTTTACCTTGAGGCTACACCTCATCCATGTGCAGAGTTCTCCTGGGCGCGCAACACATGTATCGGTCGCTCTGGGACATGGGCCAGGAGTCTGCACACTGTTCTTTGGGAAACTAGGGCTGGCCATGGCCCCCTGAGCTCCCTTCGCTTCCTTGCCGCCTGCCTCGTGCCCTTTGTTAGGGGGTTTCTTGGACTTGCCTTTCTTGGCCTTCTTAGGCTGCTGGTCAGCCCGCTTCCTGGCAGGCACACACCCTTTGGAAGGACCTTAACAGCGTTGACTTGTGGACTTCCTGGCAAGGCCTTCTGTGCTCTTGCTGTGTGCAGCCCAGCTCAGGAGGTAGCTGCTGCTACCATTGAACCTACCAGGACAAGCAAAAGGTCCCAACAGCCTAAAAAGCTAGCTAGAGCTGTAGACACTCGACCCCGCCCTTCTCTTTCGGCGTTCTTACTTGGACTTCTTGCTCTCCCGGTTCCTGTTAGAGGTGGTTCCGAAGGGGCTTCGATATTGCATCACGTCCACGAAGCTACCACCCTACTACAGCCTGACAGCCTCCCGCCTGCCGAGGGAGGTGGTGTACACCCTAGCCGGGAAGCTTCTGCTCCCGATCGGCGTGCCAGCGAGCCTATACAGATCTCCGTTGCCAGATGCCAATCAGAATCACATTTTGAGGCATACGGCGAGGTCTTACCTGCGCCCTTGCTGAGGGTTTGTGTTCTCGTTCCTGGCCGCCAGAACATTTCTGTTCATCTTGAGTCCGCCGAGGGAGACATTGCTGATATCATTGATAGAGTTCGGGTTCGGATTGACAACTCCTTTGATGAACCATATGATCTCATTCCGACTACCCATCAGGCCTTGTCGGGTATTATCACGCTTGTTGCTACAGCCAAGTGGATCAATGCCTCACTTCGTTCAGTCATTGTGTACGACCTCACTGCCATTGGCTGTCCACTTTTTGCGGCAATAGATTGGCAGCTTGTTTACAGAAGTGAAGTTGAAGCCCTTGCTGCCCCTTATAGTGCCTGTCGGGTAAACGTCTATACGCAAAACTGCCCGGTCGGCTGGGCAGCTGGCACTCCGTACAAGCTCACCTCCGGGCAGGTTGTCCAAGTCCAGTTTGCCGACACCAGACCGAACTGGAGAGATCTTCCCTCCGGGTCCTTTTGGGCTCTCTGGACAAGATATGAGCCGCAAATCCCGATCTGCCAATCCTGGGACAGATGGCTCATAGTCAGGGAAGATGGGGAACGACTGCTCCAGGTTGAAAGCGACTGCGCAGATAGGCTCTATGGGGCTATTGCTGAGCAGATTGGCTGCTCACTTTCACAGCTTTGCTTTCAAAAAGACCCGCTCGGGATTGCCACAGGGGATTATGTCTACAGAGGTAAACGGGTTGCAGGGATAGTTGCCGTTGCTCCCAGGGATACCGGCCCTCTTGAGGGCTGCTTTACCTTTGTTGACGCACGGAAAGTAGGTCGGGGACTTAGGGCTTTTCTCCGTGGTGTTTGGTCAGATGCTTCTGCCATTCTCCGCTGCATCGACCCGCAGGTGCCTGCTGGATACTCGGTCTCCCTATGCACTAGGACGTGGGGCGGCCCCTCTGCCCATGACATTCAATGGGACTGGCAGGAAGTTAGTTTTAGGTTTGATAAGGCAGACTCCCATTGCGAGGTTGCAATTCCTCCCCTTGGGTACGAGGATAGCCAAGCCCCCCTCGAAGCGAACCACTCTAACCTATGCCAGACCCGCAGTGCGGACTTCGAGCCTGCTACAGGCATTTATGCTGCGATTACTAGTGGGTCATCGGACCCACATCTTGAAGCTGGCAATGCAGTCGACTTAGGACCTAGGCAAGGGCTCTGGTTTCTCATATTCGCGCCAGACCGTGTCCCTGAGCACATTTGGATCGAGGCAGCTGCACCTGTGCTGTGGGAGGATGCCTACACCTCGGTTTGTGCTGCCAGGGATCCCACCCATAGTGCCCTCTTTGGTCATGTCTGTAAGGTGCACCCACAGCCTTGTGACACATTCGCAAGCCTTTTGTGTGTCCCTTCGTGGGCTAGCCAACGTACTGTTGTGCTACTCGACAGTCGCTCCTTTGATGGACGAATGTACTGTCTGTTAATCGATCCCTGGATCCAATGGGCCTCCTTTCTCCTGCATGCTGGCCTTCCAGACACTGACGACTTCATTGTTGTCCTTAATGGGGTTTCTCGTGCAAGGGGTCGGCCCCTAGTTCTACGCCAGGGGGACATGATTCAGGTCCTCGAGTATGGCAGGGCTATTCCTCCTGCCCTTGATCTGATTGCCTTGCTTGCCGCCGGGAACAGCTGGGAGGCTGATCCTCCTGTTGCTTTCTCCTCCTCGTTCTCGCATTTCTGGGTGCTGCACGAAGGAGGTTCCACAGGTATTGATGCAGATTACCATGCCATCGACAGTGCATATGGGTTCCAAGAGTTCGCTGCCGATACACTGCAGTTTGCCCACTATCGCACAACCTTAAAAACTGCCTCACCTCGCATCCAGGATGCTGTATATAAGGGCGTGCTTTGTAAGGCTGTCGTCCTTGTGACTGAGTGCCTGCCGACCCTCCCGGTCCCTCCTGCCCGGGTGACGGCGCCACTTACTGTTGTCTTTTTGGATAAGAGGCCAGTCCTTCGTGGGTTTGATTGGAGAATCCTTGTTCGGGGCGAAATTGATTATGAGGTCTCTGTTCGCGGACTGAACCTTGAAGCTCCTCAAGGCCATGTTGTCCAGGTTCACGGAGGACAAAGAGTCAAGCGTAATGGGGTCGTGTTCCTCCAGGCAGAAGACCGGGCTGTCATCACCATTTCATATGCTGCCCACGCAGGGGCAAGATCTGCTGATGGCTCTGCCACTGCTGGGGATAGCTCCGGTCCCAGTTCAGACTCTGACTCTAGCTCAGATGGTGATGATCCATCTCCGCCCGGACGTGAAAACCATGGCGCTAACCGGAGTAGATCTCCAAAGAGCCGGCGTGGTAAACGCCGCAATAGAGGACGCGCTGTTAACGTCAGTACAGCTGAGCCTACACCAGCTGCGCCCGCTTTTACTGTCGTCGGCCCGATCTCGTTACTCGGGCCTGGCAAGCGCACTCACGGCCCTCCCTCTGACTCCCTGGGCTCAGTTCTCGTCGAGTTCCGACCTGCTGCTGGTGTGCGTTACAATAGCAGTGGGACACCATGTCCATGGGCCTTTGATGGCACTACTTGTAAAATTCTGGTTGAGCCTCAAGCTAGCTGTACTGACGGTGAGTACATAGTTGCCCACCTACGATATGTTGCCCCTAGGCTTGGCGCTCCCTGGCGCTACATGACGCCAGCTAACGCACCGCACATAGAAGACGACGGTTCATCTGAATCTGACCTCGGCGTCCCTGAACTCCCGCCTCTGCGGGATTGCTTTTGCATTCTCACTCCCGGATACTCTGCTGAAAGAGTAGGGGTCAGTCTCAACTTGCCGACCACAATTGCTGAGGTATTGCCCATAGTCCAGGCTGCCAGATGCCAACTTCGTGCTCGCAACTTCCCCCGACTCATACCTGCAAGCCCTCAACCCTTGACCGGGGAGGGAGTCCTTCTTGCTGGGCCTGTGTGGTCTGTTGAGGTTGCCACCGCTCGTAAGCAGGTTTGCATTGACTGCTCTGAGCTGGATGGTCGGATTTACTCTGCTCTTCTCCCATCCTATGTCAGCGGGGCTAACATACCACGCTTTGTTGACCTGCCCGCGAATCTGCCTATCTCTGTCTTTGCTGGTCCGTATGGGGATCTTCTGCGGTGGGACAGTCAGTGCCACCTTGCTGATGGTGATACCATCTTTGTGCTACCAGAGGATTCCGCCTCACCAAGCGTAGTACCTTTGCACGTCGCCTTGCTTGGCAGGCAGCATTGGCAAAAACAGCCCAAGATTCAGGAGCCATCCTGTCACGGCAAGTGTTGTGTCGTCTTTGGGGAAGACAACATCTTGCATATCAGTTCCAATGGGCATAGGGGCTCCTTCCGAGCACAAGTAGCCAATGCACTTGGAGTTCAGCAGAGGTTTTTGCGCATCGTCTCATCTCGACCTCGCGTTCTTGATGCAGCCATTGAAGGTTTTCCCTGTGGATCCGTCCTCATCGTTAGTGAGGATGTGCTGCCAAGTAGAGATGGGCCCTCCCGTGTCTTGATAGACGCACGTAGTATCTTTCTTGGCTGGCGTAGTATTCCTACCAGAGAAGACCAAGTATCATGCCGTGACCTCATAGACAAACTCCTGCAGGAACTAGGCTCTGGTTGGCGACTTTGGTTCCGTGATGTTCCCATCGGCACCGATGTCATTTCAGTCCAACCGGGGCAGGTCTTCGTAGTTGATGTCCTCTATGAGAGAGTTATCCCTCCGCAGGGAAACATTGCCAGCCATACTGCCTCAATTACTGCACCAGCAATCGGCCAGTCACAGCCCCCCCCAGACCACAATGGTGCGGCTGGAGCCATCCATGGAGGTGGTGGGGCGGACAGCAGCCATCAGGACAGCGCAGCCAATCAGTTGCCTGGGCAGGCTCCCATTGACACCGTTCAAGAGGTCGCTGGTGCCGGTGCAAGGGGGAACGACAGTAGCATTGAGTCTGAGCCTGCCTACTTTGAGGTCACCTTTTTGCTCCTCAAACAGAACTACATACATGAATGGGTCTCAGTCAGAATAGCCCATGGTACAGCAGTGCATGATGTACTTAATGCTGCTGCCTTAGCCCGGCATCCTGCTGCTGCGGTCCGCATGCCAATTCTGTGTGCTGTCAATCCCCAGCCATGCAATGATGTGGCGCTTGCTGTTTGCCTTCCCGACTGGCCACACCCAGGTGCCTTTGTAGTCATCGACAGCAGGGCCTCCAACGGAAGGTTGTTTGCAGTCCAGGTTATAGGGCGTTGCTATAGGCATGACTTCCTCAAACTTGCTGGTCTTTCCGACGATGAAGGGAACGAGGTCTATTTTAGAGACCTCCCGTGGCCTCTACCTGCTGACAGCGTTGTTGGCCCTGAGAATGGCGACCTAGTACTCATCCGACCGAGGCATGCTGGGGTCCATACTGTCAGCAGTCTGGATGACATGCTACGAGCCAATGTATGCTGGGCATCCTGCCCTCCTGAGATTGAAAACAGCTCCGACATTGCGTGGGTGCTTGGTCCTTCCGGATCTACTGCACTGCAGGTACCTCCAAGGCGCCAGCATAGGGCTAGACAGGAGATTGCAGCAGCTACTGGCATTCCTGACAGGGAGTTAGCTCTCTCACCAGCATTTGGGGGTATTTCTGACTTCGCTGATTTAGGGGTGCTGTTGCGCAACGTAGTTGTTGCGCGCATGTCTGTCGATTCAGAGGGGCGCAGGGCTGCAGGGTGCCCTGTCTGCATCCTTGATCTTCGGCCAATTTTACTTGGCTTTGATTGGCTGGCCTGTCCTGAAGGGATACTTCTGCCTGAAAGGCTTGCTGACAGGTTCAGCAATAGATGCCCCACTGGCTATGGCATTGGACGCATCGTCCGGGGCACCTTTTTCCTTAGTCTGCAGGATCCCTTCATCATACAGGATGGTGATGTCATTACCCTAGCATTCCGCAAACTCGAGCTTGATCGGGGCGATGAATCTGGCGGCGCTCCCGCTGATTCTCCTGGGCCCACCGGCTGGGGCGACGAAGAGGACACCTGGGGGCCTACATCGGGGTGGCCAGGCTCTAGTGGTTCCACTGCTCACGATTCAGTTGACCCGTTCTCCATTAACCCTTGGTTCCCAGGGGGAGCTCCACATTCTGCTGCTTGCAAGGGTGGGGCCGGTAAAGGAGCTTTCATTTCTCTTGCCAAGTGGTGCAAAGGTTTTTTTGCAAGACGTCTACCTCATGACGACCATTGCTTCACCCCTGGCACTCTGAAAGTTCCCCTCCCAGCAGGGCTTGCTAGCCTCTGGGGCTGCCTCATTGGAACTGTTGGTCTCCTCCATCCCTGGGCTTCAGCTTGTCTTCTCGCTGCTGTTTGTGTCCCGGTCTCAGGACACTCACCCGTGCCGAGAAGGGTCCTTTGGCTTATTTGGCCCCTTTGTGTAGCCCTCCTTGCTCACTGCCAAGCAGATGCTGCTATCATAGAGATACAGGCTTCAGGTAGTGTTGATCTAGTTAAGGGTGTTACACTTGACGAGCAGAGGCATTCCAGCGCTGTAACTGCATGGCCACAGCCGCTGCTAGGCAGGATTCCCACGCCATGCCGTGCTCCAGACATTCAGCTCCCCCAAGTTCGAGGTGCTTCACTAACCGGTGCTCCCGAAGAGACCGGCTTCGAAGGTAATTACAGAACTCTCCTCGAGCTCACAGATGAGGTTATCAACGGGCAGGCTTTCTTTCTTGCCAGCACTCTTGTTGAAACCTTGTATGAGCATTTCGGGCCTATTGATGCTTCGCGCCCAAGCCCTGTTTCCCTCACTGCTCATTTGCCTCAGGGGATCCACTATGATCTCAGCCATGTTGCGATTCGCCTCACGCGAACCTTCGATGAGGTTGTGCCTTTCCTCCACAGTCAGTGGCCACTTCCCCGGGCTCTTCCTCCTGGGCTTCGTTTGCATCAAGCCACTTCCACTGCCCTAGCCCTTGAAGGGGAAGTAACCTCAGAAGACTGTAGCGTCGAAATCTACACTGACGGCTCTTTTAATGGCACCTTGAGTGCTTGGGCTTTTGCCATTGTTGATCTTAGGGCTTCCTCTCGCACTCTTAGGGGGTGGTGCAGAGGTCCCGTTGCCTTACAGGGTGAGCAGGCATACATTGGTGCCGCGTCGCACTCTGCCCTCGAAGCTGAGCGTACTGCACTATTCTGGGCTGTTGCTTGGGCCTTGTCCTATGCAGATGGCCGCACGCGTATATGGACAGACTCTCTTTCTGTTCTGCATCAGACTAATGGCCAATGGGGGGGTACGGCATCTTCTACCCTTGCCAAGGCCTGCCGTGCCCTTGCACATGCTGCCGAATCCTCCAGAAACGTTTGCTTCTCTGCATTTCAGCATGTTAGGGCGCATCGAGGTGATCCTTACAATGAGCTTGTTGATGTCCTTGCCAAAGGTCATTGGATCACTGCCACTCCCATACCTGACCCCTTCTGTCGACTGCCAGACTGGGTCCATGATGGCTCTATTGAATGGATGTGGCTGCTCTGTGAGGCCACCAGAGACCCGAGCCAGTGGCCTGCCCTTCAAGGTACCAACCTTGTTGACGCCTCACGTAGCGTCGCCCCAGCCCACCTAGATCCCAGACGCGCCCTTGGCTTGCGCCCTCCTGTGCTAGAGCCCTCTGTAACGCAGGCTGCCCCTCTCAGCCTATGGCTCACTCTTGTGACTGCCAATGTTCAAACGTTAGACGAGGATGCTGCGAAGGGCCTGTTGGGGCGCGTCCCATTCATCCGTGAGCAGCTAGAATGGGTTGGAGCTTGCTTGATAGGCTTACAGGAGACGCGTGCCAAGACTACTGAAACAATAGTCTCTGCGACTCATTATCGATTCATCTCTGCGGCCAATAGCAAGGGCTGTCTTGGGGTTGAACTTTGGGTCTCCCGTACGATACCTTTTGCCACTCAAAACGGACATTCATTGTGCTTCGGGCTAGAGGACTTCAGGGTCTTAGCCTGGTCCCCTAGACATCTTTTTGTTAAGTGTGTCAGGGGCAGCCTGCGATTCTTTATCGCTGTTTGTCACGCCCCGACAGCTCTCGATCCCACTAGGGAGACTTGGTGGCGCAAATTTGCTGATGATCTTAATGGATATGCCGGAGACCTGCCTGTCCTTGTTTTAGGTGATCTCAATCTGCGCCTCATTGAGGAATGGGAAGACAGTGTCGGAGATCTCTGTTGGGAGAAAGGCGGTCCACCTCCCCAGCCATTCTTCCGCATTTTGGCTCAGCATGGACTGTGGGTGCCCTCCACCTTTACTGCTTGCCATACTGGTCTCTCTCACACATGGGTGTCCCCAGGTCAGGGGTCGCTTTCTCGCATTGACTTCATTTTGATACCCAAAACCTGGCGAGTTGGTGCTGGATCCTCCAAGGTCCTTTATGATGTTGATTTTGGCCAGGCTGGGATTGATCATTTCCCTGCGTCTCTCGAAGCCACTGCCATCCTCACTGCCAAGGCCTTTCGTGGACCTAAGTCACCACGCATTGATGTTGATCGATTGCAGTCCCCTGAACATGCTGGATTCGTCCAAGCCATTTGTCAGACTGCTCCAGCTGTTCCGTGGCATGTCGATGCCCACACTCACTATGACCTCTTTGCCAGGCACCTAGTCGATAACCTTGCCCTTGCGTTCCCAGCAGCACGCTCAGCGAAGCGTAAGACCTTCTTTTCTGATGGGACATGGTCGCTTCGGCAGCAAAGAGTCAGCCTCAGAAAAATTGCTCACAAAGCTTCTGCTTGGGTTGTTAACTTCGAGGTTCGATTTGCTTGGGTTGCTTGGTCTGTCGGAAGAAGCCTTCAATGGGGTGGCCTTCTTTCCCTTGCTGACCTCCTGCGAAGTGTCTCTGACTTGCGAAGAAGTGTCGAGGACCTTCGCAAACTCAAACCGCTGCTCAGGCGCGCTATTCAAGGAGATAAGAAGGACTTCACGCATGCTACGGCAGTAACAGCAGCTGCCAGCTCCTCCAAGGATACTTTCCACAAACTAAGGACCTTACTTGGGCAGCCTAAAAGAAAGACTCAGGGTTCTAGAGCTATCCCTGCGGTTAAGTTAGAGGATGGCAGCATTGCGAGAGATCCCGAGGAGGCCGAGGCTCGCTGGATTAGACACTTTAGCTCCATTGAGGCTGGGGAACCGCAGACCCCTACCCACATTGCAGATCAGTGCCGGTCTCGACAGGCTGAGCTTGACCTCACTGACTACGATATCGAAGCCTCTGACATTCTGACCAGGACACAGATTGAGGATGGACTCAGAGCTTCTGTGCCTGGGAAAGCAGCTGGGAAAGATAGAGTCCCAGCTGGCCTCCTTCGAGCCTGCCCTTCTGGCCTCTCCCGGCCCCTTTTCTCCATTGTCCTCAAATTCACCATGAGGCTGCAAGAACCCATACAATGGAAAGGGGGGGATCTGCACGCCGTGTGGAAAAAGAAAGGTTCTCCCCTAGACTGTGAAAGTTACCGCGCCATACTGGTTAGCAGCTCCATTGGCAAAGCCGTCCACGGGGCCCTAAGGACGAGCTGCAGCAAGCACCTCGATGCAGCTGCCGCTCCAATGCAAGTTGGGGGAAGAGCAGGGTTCCCCGTTCAATTTGTTTTGCAGGCCGCCAGGCTCTGGCAGGAAAGATGCCGCGCTCGCCGCACCAGTTGCGCCATAATTTTCCTCGATCTTAAAGAAGCATTTCATAGGGTTGCCCGGGCCCTCGTTCATGGTGGGCGGCCAGACGAGGCTTCTATTGACAACGTCATAGCCACCCTTGGCCTGGATCCCTCTGTCGCGCCCCGGCTCCGGGCATATGTGCGGGATCAGTCCTTGATCCAGGCGGCAGGCGCACCTCTGGTCCTGTCTCGCATGATTGAGGAAACCAACTGTGACACCTGGTTCGCTCACGGGGCCTTTGAAGGCACAGCCACAGTCCGGGCCGGTACCCGCCCCGGAGACAATCTCGCCGACATGATCTTTTCCTTTTTATTCGCGGAACTATTAAAAAACCTACGCAGCCGCTTTGCGTCTGAGGGATTGTCGTCCTCACTGCCCTGGGACGACAAGTGGCTATGCGCTGGGCCAGAGATTGTCTCTGCAGACACTGCAGGCCCAGACTCGGTTAGACCGGTTGACGTAACTTGGATGGATGACCTCGCGCTCCTCGTCGAGGACCCGAGACCGTCCGTGTTACTCGACAAGATTACCCGCGTTGCCACAGCTACGCTCGACGAGTGTATGAAAGCCACATTGGTGCCCAATCTTGCAGCTGGCAAAACAGAATGCGTCGCTGCCTTTTACGGGCCTGGGTCTAAAAAAGTTGCGACCGAGACATTCAGGGGTAGCGACCCCAGCCTCCCCCTGCAGTCTGACATATGGCCGGATGCCCGTCTGCGACTTGTTTCGACGTACAAGCATGTTGGGGGACTTATTCAGGCTGGAGGGGGTACTTCCAAGGAGGTACGCTCCAGAATAGGCGCTGCCTGGGCTGCGTTCAGGCACCACCGACGTCAGGTCTTTTCTTCTCCGGTGGTCCACACTAAGGACAAAGCCGTATTGTTCTCTGCTGTGGTCGAGTCCACCCTGTTCTACGGGGTTGGAGCTTGGCCTGCCCACGAGAGCGCTGCCACTTTGAAATTTCAGGGGGCTCTTGTTGGCATGGCTCGTCTCATGCTCCGGCCTCGCTTCCCTTACCCTGTTGCCAGACACCTCAGTGGTCTTTACGCCCTTGCGTGCGCCCGTATCTTGCCGGCCGAGGTTGCGATTTCGCTTGAACGCCTCCGACATTTCCGTCTTGTAGCGTCCAAGGGGTGTGCAGATCTTTGGGCCCTTCTGCATGCGGAGCGATCTTGGCTGTGCCAGGCACAGCTTGCGCTGCGTTGGGCAGGCGAGCTTCGCAATAGGGCGGGACTGGGTGACCCAGACGTTGCTGACTGGGATACCTCCGTCACTATTGCGCGTACGGACGCAAGGGCATGGAAGCGAATAGTGAAGCAGACTAAGGTTGTAGCTGGCCTCGTCGCTCTATGGAATGCCGAAGTACAGCAATACCATGGTCTGATTTTTCGCCAGCTTCGCCTTGCAGGGGCATATCTCGATGATGTCGTTTCTGAGCAAGCGACCTCCGAGATCTGTGCCCAGTGCGGGCAAGTTTTTCCGGATAAGCGCTCCTGGTCGCATCATGCATTCAAGGTGCACGGGCGTGTTCGTGAAGAGCGTCTCCTTGTCAATGGCCAGCAATGTCCAGTGTGCCTACGTCACTACCGTAACACCGAAAAGCTTTGCAACCATCTGAGGTATTCGGTTGCTTGCAAATCTGCCTTACTCTGTTCAGGGGCTGTAGTGGCTCCAACCCCTGGGGTCGGCAGTCGGAAGTTTGCGGACGGCTCCAAGTCACAACTCCCTACCGTACAGGCGGCAGGACCCGTCAGTCAGTGGAGCACTGGTCAGGCCCTTTTTGAGGAGCTTCGCCCTTCTGAGGAGGTCCTTGCTGCCCTAGAAGACCTCTGGTGTCACGGCCAGCTCACTTGCTGCACCTATGCGGATGTTCTTGAAGCCTATCGGAAGGCCTTTTGCTGTTGTTGCCTCCAGCTTTCACGCCTAAAGGCCACGGCCCAGGAGTGGCATAAGCAGCTGCAAGCCGTCCTTTCTGAGGACGAGGAATGGCCACTACAATGGTGCGGCTGGCATTCCAGTGTCTCTGCATTGCTACTGAGGGTCTCCTGGGCTGAGTGGCTTGTGCCCGATCCCGTCTCTCCGTTGTTTGCGGTCTCCACCTTTCGTGACGCCAGCATCCAGCTACCTTGGCTCCTCTTTGACCATGTTGCCCTTCCCCTTCCTGTGGCGGGGCTTCCCATTGGCCGTGTTGTTGCTGCTGAAGATCCTGGGGTTGGATGCTATCAGTCGCATCAGGAGGCTTCTGCTACTCCAGCAAGTCTCAATGTTGACGATTGGCCGGCAGAGAGTGCTGCTAATTCTGTAACACTCTTCTCCTGTGTTGGGTTGATGGTCTCCTTGACCTTACTGGGCCCCTTCCGTTCGTACAGGGAAGTCGAGCCCAGGCTACACAACCTACGCCTTTTGTCCGACCTTGCCAGAGGTTCCCTCAGACTCTGGTGCAAGGGTTTCCCGTGTGTGCTCCTTTTGCCTGATATACTTTGCCCAGGTCTGGCCACCCTAGGTAGAGTTGCGCCTTTTTCCGCTTCTGGAAAGAGTTTCAAGGTGCTGGGCAATGTACCATGCGCGGAATTTTTGTCCTTCTTCTCTTAATTACTGCATGCTTGTAAAGGCTGCGTCCGATCTGGACTCCGAGCCCTGAAATCAGATATATATATATATATGCATGCATATATATATATATAGAACCCTAAACTCAAATCACCTCAAGCCTACAGACCTAGGGTTTAAGGTTTCGTTTTGGCGTTTAGGCTTCTGCCCTCCGCCGTCTGCGGGCGGGTTTTGAGTGCATTGGCTTCAGGACCCTCAAGCAAGCGTTAACTTAGCATGGGGTCCAAAACGGGCTCTTATGAGGGTTCAATCTACGTGCACTATAAGGCTTCTATAGACAAGCAAGCCCATAAGCCCCTGACCAACTCGATGCCCTGTGCCGTTCAATACATGCGATTCTGAGCGTCCTCAAACTTCCAAGAATACAAGCGACTCTGAGCGTCATCAAGCCTCCAAGGTCATGTATGCTGCTGGCTGCGATTTCGCATCTGATAACTAGTAGAACGGAAGCCGGGAGATTGCAATCTACACCTGTTGGAATCTAGACGTGCGTCGGCCTTTGGTTTGTCCCTATGCATACTAATAATGTCACGTGTTGGGATTGTGTTGAGTTCGCTGCAACATCTGCCGTCGAAGATACTTCTCCGATTCCATTCCAGCAGACCCAGGCACTTGGCTGGATATACTTATAAAGACCCTTGCACATTCCATTGTAGTTCCTTTTTGTGGCCCATATGTAGGATCCCATAAGGTAGTTCAAAAAGAACCTACAATGGAGCTCATGTGTCGGGTACTTATGCACCCAGAAGATTTCCCATGCATGCTGCGTGAGCACGACGACAGGCCGCCTTCTCGACGTGGCATGTGAGCGGTCGTCTTGCGGGCGCAAGGCTGCTTGGTGCTGACCCGAGGAGTCCTATGTACCCTATGGGGGATACTTGCCCCAATCACAATAGTAATTCCTACTGTAGAAACCGTACAATCTGCACCCCATGGGTGCATGGAGGCTGTCCAAAGCTGATCAGCATGGCAAAAACAATAGCCAGAGACTTGTTTGAGGTTGCTGGCTGCATCACGCAAGTAGATGTAGCCACATCAAGCGTAAGGCGTTGCCCACTCCGTGTCTCGTTCCGAGGTTGCCGTGGTCAACGCTGCATCAGCCTACCATGCAGGCTGTCTTGGCACGGAGAGCTGCAAGCCAAGTAATCGAATAGCAAGAAAGTACTGGTCACACGATTGTCGCGCGTATGTGTATGTTATAAGAGAAGAGAGTATGCGATGTCAAGGTACGACACTTCAGGATCAGGAACGTTTGAATGACCTTCGCATCCCGAAAGTTAAGTTCTGACCTTACACCGCTAACCCCCCCATAAACACTCAACACCAAACACCTAAACCCTGAACCCTCAACCCCAAAACCCTAAACCCCTAAACCCCTACACCCTGAACCATTAAACCCTAAACCCCTAAACCCTAAACCCTGAACCCCTAACCCTGAACCCCTAAACCCTACACCCCTAGACCCTAAACCCTAAACCCCTAAACTAGACCCCTAAACCCTAAACCCCTAAACCCCTAAACCCTTAACCCTTAACTCCCAAGAGTCCTGTTAGCCATAGATTTCTCGAAGGCCGGTAGCAGAGCACCCTAAGATACCCTGAGCCCGAGCAAACCCCAGACCCTTGCCACATAAATCCTTAGAGATCTCTAGAGTTTAGGGTTTATAAACGGTTTATAGGGCTAATAGCACCCGAAGCCCAGAAATCCGAATTCCTCGGCCCTTCACTTTAACACGCTGGCACCCGTGAGCTGTTAGCAAACCTTAGAGACGCTTATCATAAAGAATCCTTCGAGTAACCCCTAGAGACCCCATATGGAACCCTCCCGAAGGCCTTCAGAGATCAATGTTCAATGTTACCCTAACCTCCCAGGTACCTACTATATAGGGTACTAGAGCCCCTAGGGCCCTATATAGTAGGTACCTGGGCGGTTAGGGAATTGTCAATATTATTTCCTATAGAGTTGCCTGTAAGTATACTCCAACTTACTATACATAGTCCAGTTCCTCATGATGTCTACTATATTGTATCATACCAGAAACCTAAACCCTAAACCCTAAGCCCTAAAATTGTATCATACCAGAAACCCTAAGCCCTAAACCCTATACCCTATAAACCCTAAACCCTAAACTACTACCTTGAAAAAGAAGCCTCCCCGAAGGCCTTAAAGAGCAGGCGGCGGCTTTTTGACGGGAGGGCGCCATGCCCTGGAGGAGTGCCTCGCCCTAGACCCGTAAACCCTACCCCTTAGGGTTTAGGGTTTAGGGTTCAGGGGTTAGGGTTTAGGGTTCAGGGTTTAGGGTTTAGGGTTTTGGGGTTTGGGGTTTAGGGTTCAGGGTTTAGGGTCCGCCAGCGCAGGTCGGCGCCCAGGTCAACTCCTTCTTTAATGGGGCTGCCCT